>DWTO01001444.1:0-16269 GCA_018244755.1 Jemadia pseudognetus
TGCACTGCTTGTGATATGAACCCAAGACCGGTATAATCGACATTCGCTTGCAACCAACACGACCAACGAGGCAGTCATTACTTATTATTTATTACTTTAATAAATAAATATAAATAAAAAAGTGCACTCGAACCCCGTCTCTAACCCTCGTTCGACAAAGCCATCCATCTTCATTACGAGGGTTCATGACACATCAGAATATGATCAAGACGTTAGCAACGTCAACGCAACAGGTCGCTAATAAATTAACATGTTACGTATATTGTTATATACTAATATATAAGCTTACGTTATGTATGTGACATTGTGTATTAAGTAATTGAATGGCTATATGTATTTTCAGAGAAACATAGGTATGTAGATCTAACGTCACAATTGTAAGACGGAACGCGTACTTCAGTATGTCGCTTAGAATCAATTTGTTGATCGTTGCTAAAATTATACTTGATACAGATGACATGGGTGAGACGGGCAGAGCCTGGAAGGAACCTTGATTAAACAAAGCATCTGTCTAACGACGATATTATCAGTATATTAAATCATTTATAACCCTTTTGCCGTTCTAATGTTGGTCACAGGGTCTGTTCGTGGAATGAGATGGTTTGATATCGTAATCTATCATGAGGGTTTCCTGCGGGTTGGCAGACATTAAAAACCGTAGAGAAAATTATGGAAAATAATGTGATATATCTATTTTTATTCATTTTGATCACGAGCACAATGTGTGCGTGTCATGTTTGGGCATCATTGAAACACGCACATAATTATGCGGTTGTAGACAGAACAGGTTCGCCTTGTGTCTCAGCTTGGCTGTTTACGCGGCCCTACTCATAAACATTTCATTGATATTCAGTAATATATATTCCAATTTAACGTCGGTTTCATAATTAATTTAATAATCGTCATATAATACTGCACCGTAATTATGTGATTGACAATAAAATTAATTTCAACTGTGCTTGTGAAATTACGAAGATGTACAATGATATCAAAATACTGGTTTGTATACCTAGTTTAGTAATGTGTAGTAAAGAACACTATTTATGATTTTGGGCTTCACTCTGCCCATAACTTATTAAATCTTCATTATCTTTGTCAACTTTTTAACGGTTTCACCATAGAGGATTTTTACAAAGAAATACAATGTCAATACTAATGAGAAACGGAAAAAAAATACCCAAAACAAGCTTTGATAATAATATCCACACAAACCGATAAGCTTTAAACTTTACTATATTTCAAGATTCAAGATGCATATCGCGCCATCTGTTATCAGATAAACGCAACTTATATACAAGCATTTTTTGTTGTTATTAATATTATTAAATTTCGATTTAGAAACATTTGAAGTAATATATTGAAATATAAGTGTATTTGATACCATATGTTGAGCAGGAAGCGTTCGCCTTGACCCACTCCCGGAGAACTAGATCCAAGCATTAAAGGTTAGCGGTCAATCTTATAAACGCATTATGTTAATATGTATATCGTCGACGTTTATTAACAGACTAGATTTCTTACGTTCTGGAAGTAACAAAAGAGTATGGTAACGATTTGATAAATAATGAATCACTGTAATGTAGAAAATATTGTCCTCGTCTATGGAATAGTATGTAGGTAATTAATACATCCTGTGATATACAAATTCGGTCCCTGGAGACATATGGTCCAATGTTTCATGTTTTTTTAAAAAGGGGAATAAAGATCCAAACATTAAAGCTTTGATTAGAGGTTTTTTGTTAATGATCTAGCTTTTTAATTAAATTTTTAGAATGACAGAGTTTATTACCATGTCAAAGTCAGTGCATATTTTAAAACGTCGCATTGTTAAAAATGTTATAAAAGACAAATCACCACACATAAAGTAAATCTGTTTCTTTTTTATTCAGATATTATTATGAAAGTTATTATATACATCACTTGGTTAAAAAACAAACAGTCTTTAATGAAACACCATATAAAAATGAATGCTGAAAATTCTCCGAACACGTAATGATTACCAGTGAGAGGGTAAGAGAAATGCATAAATAATCCACTGTAGCCTCGTTAAAAATTTCATTAGTATAGCCCTCGGTGCAGTCAAAGCACAAAAACAACATTATGCCCCGTTTACGCTATACTAAATGTAGAGCAAAGTAAAAAGTGCGATTTTATCAAGAAGGCTTTTTTAAATATCTATCTATCTCTTAAACACTACACTCATTTCATATTATTTTAGTTTTGTTCAGGTTTTGGTCGGTTTTTCCGTTTTTCAACCAGGCGGGAAAAGAGGCCTTACAATGTGGAGTTCGTGAAAAAGCCATACGTAACCCTTTTCAAAAGCGATTAATAAAATCCAATCAGATATAAGAATTAGCAATATAAAATTCGTTTTATATACCTACATATCAATTAGTTATTTCATTATCTGTAATGATACAATACATTGGTGGTTCTAAGAGTATTGGACATGAACGTTAAAACGCCAAATTTAGTCCAGTGTATAAGCAACATTAGGTGGCTAGCCAGGGCAAATAAATTTCCAATGAGCCACCTTTTTTGTTCAACAATGCAGTGCGACCTAAAATCGGTGGTAGTGATGGGGTACAGTATCGATATTGGCCGATATATATTACACAGTAAATAGATGTATTAGCCTAATAGAGTTACAGATACTATCAAATACACTTAGAATTTACAAAACACAATTCTGAAAAATAATAATTTTTCAGGGAAATTAAAAGAAAAACAAAATGTAACGAAACGTTGTTAGTTGGTTAATTAATAATAACTATATTGTTTATAATTCATCATTTCATAATTTCTCATATCATCGTCATTATCATGAGCCTATTGCAGCTCATTGATAGACATAGGATTCCCCTGTGGGGTTATGCCCATAATCCCCACGTTGGGCATACGTGCTGTGTGTTATGAAATAATAAAAGCCGCTTCGACATCGAGCATGATCGTAAGCACAGTAAATCGGAATCGAGGTCATAATCCACTTGTCAACGTTGAAGTAAAAACTGAGCATTGAGTCGTTACGTGACTAATCCATAACGGGTCTGAACTGCGGAGTACCACGAGCGGGTATTGCTTGCGATCGCCTGTTAAATAAACATTAAAAAACACCAAGGTTAATGACACGTTATATAAAGGCCACAAAATTTATCAAAGCGTTTTTATGTAAGCGTTAGTCGATCGTTAGTATGTATAATCTTTTGAATTTCGTAAATTGAGCCGTGGGTACCCGAATAATCCATTATCCTAAAATATAATAACAACTCTTTCAAGTAACTAAAGAAATAACGACATTTTATTATTCTGGGTCATGACACATGTTGATCAATGTTTCATACACCAGCTGAATTATAAATCAAAGAATTTATATTCGTGTCCGAAAATTGAAAATTTTCATACATCTTTTTATTTTTTATACGTAATCGAAGGACATGAATGAAAGCTATGTTATTCGAAAAGCAACCGTTTTGTTTACTATTCTTGATCTGTGGAAAAACGAATAACTAAATATTATTACGACATATTAAAAAAGTGTCTCATTGCTTTTCAGATATTATGATCATTAAATATATTGTTATTCTTTATATTTTTCTAGCGTTTAATAGTTTAATTATTTACTTCTGAGTAATATTGCAGATTTGTTTATACATATATATTTCGTCAATAATTATTGTCTTATTCTTTTCTTTGTTCTTTCTATCGCATTTTTATTAGACCTCAAATAAAAATTATAACATGTCATACCAATTAATAAATGTGTGAGAAATAGGTAAAATATTTCTTGACAGGTGACATTCGTCATATTTCGGTCGGAAACTTCAAAAGTTTATTATTCATTTAACTTTAGGTTGAAAATGTAAATATAGATATTGCATCAGTTTACAGTCTTGTTAGATGAACTTCAACGGTTACAATTAAAATTCAAAATGTCATTTTTCACCACATGCCTAAACAGTAACAGTTCGCCTATAAAATGCACGATAATTGATCGAAGGGAAGCATTATTTTTCCATTATAGACGTAATGATATATCTATGTTATTTTCCTGCATTGGTGTAATATTTTAATGTTTGTAATTTTGATTTGGAAATCCATAAATATACATTATTCGAGCTTAAAATGCGATTAAAATATTCAATGACTGCTATATATTTATAAACATTCGTTGGAATTAATAAATAAAGCGACAGCAGTTTGTATCTGACGATTTACCTCTCTCTCTTACATTAATTTTACTTCTTATCGCCTTTTAATAAGTAATGCATAAGTTTTAGTATAGTTCAGTTTATCGATAAGTGGCACGTCTCCTCACTACACTTTGCTGACCAAAGCATTGCAGACCGACTGCGGCTGTGTCGCTAATTCGAAATTAGCGGCACTGCTATTATAAATGTATAGGTCGCTAATGGATGTTGGTCTGTTTGCAGTGATAAACTGGATGCTGGCTTTTGGCAACGAATCCGCGCGCAGACACTGATGGCTTTCCACTCCCATTCTGCTTTTAATGGGTTTGCAAGTGATGACTGCCTCGTTGGTGTAGATGTCTTTACTGCCGTGCCGGGAATTTTGGGTTTGATGCCTTGCCTAAGCGAAGCAGAAGAAATATTTATTCTTCGTAAGAGGACGTAGACGTTAGAAGTTCCGAAACCGGCGTGCGGCAAGAATAGAGATATTTGTCACTCCGTGCTCTCTGCCTACTCCGCAAGGGACCTGGCGTGATGGTATGTATGCAAGAGGACGTATACATGTATATATGTAAGTTTATCTTCTGTCTCGTTGCTACACTTTAGGCTCTGAATGGTTTTACGATTAAATGGCTGTGTGTGAGTTGCATATAAGTATTATATGTATTATCAGTATATTATAAGACATAGTCATGAAATAAAGTTTTAAAAATACATTTTGGGCATAACGTAATGGTGCTCTCCCTGTTGTAAGCATCTAGGGAAAAATCAGTATGCACTGAATATTAAGTTGAACGGTCACTTAAGAATTAACGTTTATTGAATATAAAGCAAGTTAAATATTAACTCAATATACTAGAATCTATCAACGTTATTAGAGTTACACTTCTCAGATGCCAATGCTCACTCCCTATTCCATAGTGGTACGTAAACGCAATGGGTAAAACGTGTGAGTGTACCATACTCGTCTGCTTACCTTTTCAGAGTTTACAGGCGTGATGTAAAATATTTGATACGTTAGAATTTCATAAATCTCATTCATATAAGCAATTGTCATAATTAAATACGATAATAATATCGCCTCTTTGTAAGTATCATTAGCTTATATGTATATCGCAAGAAGTATTACAAAACCAGTATAAAATAATTTTTGTCATTATGCAATACTTTGCTATATGAATATATTGTGTATAAAACTGTTTGCGAAATACTTAAATAAAATACAATGACGATTTTAAAGGTTATTTTAAATATTTAACCCTGTACCTATTTCTGAAGTACGAGTAAAATAAGACATCTCTCCGTATGCCTTCTTTCCGTGTTAAAAGTATCGGTTAAGAGCATAACAACATACCTACAACAGAAATTATTCTGGCATCATTACTATTATTCCTTATGTCATTTAATCAGCTTTCTGGTTACCATACCAAAAGCTCTCTTGACGCTTAATTTTGTATCAGATGACCGTGTGTGCAAATGTCACAAGATATTATTATAGAATTTAATTCTTTATAACTAGACAACTGATGAGCTATATTCAAATATCCAAATGTACATTTACTTGTATTTAAATAACACAGTACTCTGGACTACGTCAATCATAGAAGAATCAATTTTCTGGTGACAATATTTAAAAAAGGATCTGACCTATTTGCTTCTTTCTTTACAAAAAAAGGCCAGACGAAGGTTAGTATGACAAATTTGTCAATCGTCATTCATTTCGATTTTACGCGAAAAGATAAATGAGACGGTTGGTGGGTTTGAAATATTTGCTTAGAAATTGACAAGTGGTACAATTGTAGTTACTAGAGCGTGGTGGATTCCGTCACGCAGTTGTGCGGTGCGCTTGGCGTAATGTATACGCGGAAGCGGTAATTAAATTCGCAGGGATTATATCAAAGGCAAAGTAGCGACAGGTCTACAATTTTTATCACCTCTATGAATAGATTTAAATAAATTAGTTATTATGACATATTAGCTTTGTGTAATTTATAAGTTGGTTTTATTATTAATGTCTAGATGCTCCTTAATATTTAATACGGGTATCTACATGTTTTTCAAAGAATATCTTAATAGGTCGTATACGATTACGTAACCGAGAAAAATAATATTTATTAATGACTTAATTTTATTTGTTTTATTGTCGTGAATTGAAATTTCTGTTATTATATACCTACGCTCTAGAAATTAAATTTGACATAATACGTTCTTCGACAGATATGGTCGACTTAGAGAAGGTATGACTTGGCGAGGCGTGGCGTGCCGGTCTAGTAAGGCTTAGGTGCAAAGCAAGAAGCAGTTATAAATTATTGTTTTATTATCAATCGCTTGTGACTTGCACGGCGGTCGTGTCGCCAAGTGCGCCTTTTAAGTTGCCTGAACGTATGCAAGAGAGTACCGCATTCATTTACATCTGGCCCATTTTCTATGTTTTTACTTTTTCTGTGACAACGAGAATCTCAGGGACTCCTCTTATTGCTCTTTGTTTGCGACTGTTTCGAATACATTACGACTTCAATTTAATTATGTTTTGCACATTGTACGTTTTAAAAATTATAATTAAATCTAATTATGACTTTTAATTGTTTGAAAAGTGTCATACATGCATAAGTAAGGTAGGTAGATAGAAATGGATACATGCTCTGGACGCAAATAAGTTGCAGATAGAGTTATCCGAAATTATCCAGCTAAAGTCAATAGTGATACACTTTTCATCAATGATTGTACTCGTATGTTAAAATTATAATATAACATAGAATTTTCTCGAAGTAAATGACGTCACTTCGAGAATATTCCTTCGAGAACATGTATTTAAATAACCACAAAAATCACGGTTCGAGGTGTTTAATTTTGCATGTCAGCGTATTTTAAATGTTCTAGTTGTATGTTGGTACAGGATCCGTTAAGCGAAACACTAGTGCAATTTACAGGATAAGAAGAATAGTACAATTACAGGAATAGATGAGCATAGTATTGACTGAACAATGAACACCGTTGTTTAATACTGCTAACGGTGTCTGGAATTTCGGATTGCTGTATTCCAGTTCGTGGGTTAAGGATTGATGTCTTAGTGGTTTAGAATATAGATTCGCATTTACGGAATCCTGTTAATAAGCTCTCTTGACGCTTACTTTGGGATCAGCTGGCCATGTGTGGAGACTTTCTGAGGTATTATTATTGCAATAGACTTACCCTCTATTCCATAGTCGAAAGTAAACGTCATTGGTGAAACGTGGGAGTGTACGACACTCATCTGCCTACCTTTTCGAGGATTACAGACGTGATGTTACGTTTTTATAACGATATGCCTTTGGAGACTTATTCTCAGATATTGATGCCAGTAATCGGTCCTTGAGGTACACGTAAACTATGACGATTCGAAAATTGGTTTACAGCGTCTAAGTGCAGATGCTTTTGAATTTTCCAAACACGTCCCGCACATAAATCAGGTTACTCGTTAAGGGAAACGCAAATTTCGTTGCCACTTCAAGACGGTTTTAGGTAAACTAGAACCGTTCGAAATGCACAGAGCATTCGGAATATGTAAAGAGAATTGCTAAGGAAAATCTCTTAAAACTACTAGACGATAATCGCTTAAGAGAACTTACTCGTGTGGAAAATACTGCTGGCCTTTCTATGAAATCCTACTGAGATTAATGAGACCGACGGAAGTTTAAGCTATTAAATTAAAATGACCTAGCTGGTATATAGGTACAGTTATCGATTGCTTCTTAAAACTTTTTATTTGATGTTCTGAAAATTGATGAAAATAGATGCTAAATTACGAGGACGATAATGATGATGGCGATGATGATAAAGTTGATGATTCTCCATAAAGTGTTCGTTAAATGATCACTTTGATAAATAGTTTTATAAGACTGAAAAATCTCTTCAACTTGTGGTATGTAATTTACACGTGTAAATGGGGTGGGAAGTTCGAAATTTGGTTATTCTTCGTTATAAAGCATTTGTAGCCTTCAATGTGGATATAAATTTATTTAATACCATGACGATCATAAGATGTAATACGTGAAATTTTATATGAAATCCTTTCTGAGAATTTCATTTACGTCGCTTCATATTTTAAATAACATCTCAAAGCGATTTGCTGCAATATGGTATATGTAACGTATTTTAACGATACAGATATTGAAATTCAACTCTTGTTGATGTTTTACAGATGTATGTATGAAACAAAAATATGATAAATACCTTGTCAGATAAAATCCTTCAGTGAACGTTTTCAGACTAACTTTTGACGGAATAAGTTGTTGATAAATAGTTATAGGAATTCTTTCATATCGACAGCTTTTGAAGATTTCGTGATTCAGAATTCCCATTGGATTACAATCGTTCGAAGATTGATGAAACTGTTCTTTCTTACATTTATTTTATTTCTCTCTCGTTTATTTCTCTGTGAGTTGTCGGAACAATTCTCTGAGGTTACAGTAAATAAATCTTCTGTGTTTGCGCGGTCTGGATTGGTTGAAAGTTAAGTATTTTATTATAACTGGCTGGGACTAGTTTTATATATAAGACTACTTATTATTCATTTTGTTTTAATTGAACCTAATATACACTTATATCGACTGCCTCGTTACTCAAGTATGTAGTATCAAACACGACTGCTATTCGAAAGGTCCTGGATTAAACACAGGATCACTCAAACCACGGTAGGGCATTATTGGATTTTTTTTAATTAGATTTTCCAGCAGAAATTAGTAGTAGTAGTTCGGAGTCTAGATTTATGCCCGGTGTAAGGCAATAGGCTCACCTTCTATTTCATAGTGGGACGTAAACCTAAGTAGTGAAATAGAGTCTGCTACACTCTTCTGCGGGGATTATAGGCGTTATGTTACGTTTTTTAATAAATGTTTGAAGCACAATTATGTTTATAACGCCTAATATACCTAGATCAAATATTAATCTGAACTCTATTAGCTTCTTGTATTTAACCCAAAGCATGAATAATAAATTGTTTTTATGTATATAACTAGACAGATATTCGTGATTTATTGGAACAGTTCTCTAATAATTGCCGCTATGCTTCGGCATTTGTACAATTCGAAATCTGGAGAAGGTTCAATAAATTTCGATGAAGGTAGACGAGTCGACATAACTGAAGTGTTACACAAGTCTAATGATGGAGCCATTCAGATCGTTAAGTAAATACTGAGAGATTACTATTGGAGACTTGACAGAGATTGCAAATATTCTGTTAAGCCATCTGGCTTAACATATCTACCTATCTATATCTATACCTATCTATATCTATACCTATCTATATCTATAGATATCTACCTATCTATATCTATAGATTGATAAACCTAGTATATATTTTATGATGGATTCCATTGTTATAAGTATATTAGTAGGCGTGAATTATTTATATATTTATTCTTTTCTGTAACACCTTGAACTAAGGGATAAAAAGGCGTACTTAATGCCTAATGGCATTCTTTTCTAGCCAACCCTGAGTGACGGAGTGAGCACGTGATAGATGTATACTACAATAATATCAAACATAGGCAGGAAAACACATAATATAATAATACATAATACCTAAAAATATACATATATAATAACTACAAATATAGATGGATAACAATCAGTAAACTTCGGCGTGGCTTTTGAGTACTTCTAAGATTAAACTTAATCTAACCTTCATCAATCTACGCATAGAACAATCTAGAACATTTTCCATCAGGATACTCAATATTTTATGAAGTCGAGACTAAACACTCGTTCCAGTCAATAGGACATAATAAGAATTGCAACTGTAAGCAGTTAATGCTGTGATCTTTCATAATCATCATTGCTTAAATACTGTACCTATTGAGACCAGATATTTAGTGGAAAGATACAAATGAGTTGAATGTCACTTAAAGATCAACTTTTAAAACTAATCTCAGAGTCGTACTTTGACGATGCTTATCTGTGGCTTGATGAAGATAAATTGGACAGAGTTTGCTCATTGAAATTGATGCAATTACTTCGCGGCTTGCGTTGCATCAGAGCGAAACCCTAACGAAGAAAATGATTGAATCAATTAAACGTGTCAATACTTGAAAATAGACCGGGCATTGATAACTTTTATGATAACGTCCTATATATGCTACAAATATTTATTTCAATTAATTTGCCTTTCCATGCACGCACAGAAATGACCTTGGACAACTTTCCAAACTCCAAACGCAACTCCTATGTAAAAGCCTTAAGCTATTAGTTGTGGAGCTAAATTGCTTAATTAGACCCGACTTATGTAGACCAAATGATGAAAAGAGAACCGCTAATTGCTCATCGCACTCCGCAGGGCGACAGGTGTGTACAGCCAACGTCCATGCAACACGACAGACGGATTACATAACTTCAATAGAACCTGTCAATGTATACCACTTTTACTTTCGAACGAAAAAAGTCAGCCGCTACAGAGCAACCGGTTTGAGGACTGTACTACTTTTCTTTCTGGTACAACAGCCAGGTCCTGACATCGGGCCGCCAAATTTTGGCAACCGCAGTTATGATATAACTCTTGTGGATTGCGAGGGAAATTGTTGAACTTTTATGTGTTTGTGTGTTCTTTTGGGAGATTTTTTAAATCAAAGTATGAAATGGCAACCTTTAAATGTTAAGTTTCTTAAGTAAGAAATCTCTGATTTTAATTATACGTTACGCGTTTAAATAGTGCACCATATATAAATATTCAATTACAGAGCCTTACGTATGTTCTTAAGGTTTACAGTTACAAAGGAAAAATGTTTTGATATACGTCAAGTTAATCTTTAGAAAATTAGGACCTTCCTTGTGGTCGATAATAAACTCCATAAACTCTCTGTCCTCTAATATCAAGTGGTAGACAAAGCGATATAATAAGTAGGAGATATTTAACACGTCCTCAACGTTGACTGACTTTTTTAGATTTAAATTAAATGCAAGTTTAATTTAAATCTAATACAAAAAGAGATATGAATACAAAAAATAATGTTCCTGTTATTTTTGAAAAAGCATGCAGTTTATAATATATGGAGCATGTTTTACAGTAAACATGCCAGAAGACTGGAGAGAATAATTTATCTTCTCGAGTACTGAAACAATGGCAATTGTTCTGCCCTATTCGCTACATGACTTTCTTTTCTTGGTCATGGAGGGCGGATTTTTTTTGCAAAAATAGTTTTGTTTTGTTTTTTTTATCATATGCAAATAGGAAACCGACATCATCTCTACCTTAGGTTAGCGTTTGCTAGAGTCGTCGAGCCGAGCAATTCTCTAATTGAACACAATAATATATCATCATATTCTATATGATACAGTTATTATATTTGATAATTTACTCGGTCTGTTATCTGTAAAATGCTTTGATACATGCAAGAATTAATTTTTAAATATCGTATATAAATATGTAGTACCTTATGAAGAGAGCGATTAATGTAGACTAAGCGGGTCAGGTCTCTAAGGATAGATACATTTAACATCTGGTGCTTTCTGCCTAATGTTTAAGGGTCATGGCATGTAATATAATAATAATTCGGTAATGTGTTCTTATCTATTCCTTATAATGTTTTATTTTTAGATTTTCTCCCTTGATTTACGTACATTATCTTTTACTATACCTGATAGAAATGCCACGAGGCATTATACGAATATTATGACCTTTTCAATATTTTATCGGTTGTAACTGTATACTTTTAACCTTTTGAACTTTTGAAAAGCAGTGTTGTTTATTTTAAAAATATGTGCGACTGTAGAAGCTCGGAATTAGTTATTGTAACTTTATTATTTTGTACGGTCATGCAAAAAAATTCGGTAAACGTGACAATAATATTTATTCTCTTTGTACATGCTTAGAGCTCATAAAATAATATTATTTATTGCAATAATAATTTAATGTATATATTGCAGAAATATACTGAATGAAAGACCGATTCAATGAATAATGTCATTCAATTGAGCAAGAATTGATAAACGTCTATCGGTTTTGTCAGAACGCGTGACGAAAATATATCATACCCAACCCTTAAAAGTTTCTTGTAAGATATTTTTATTAGAAAAAGCAGATTTTTATATTTTTCAAATACGCTGTTCTAAATTATCAGCTGGACTGCATCGCCGTGCCAATTAAAATCAAATGTGCATACAATATTGTAATATATATTACACAAAGACATATAAACACTTTTAAGCAAAACGATAACATGCAATAATTATTTTCTGTATTATGCCACACATCTTTGAAAGTAAAAGATAATTTACAGGCTCGTAACTTGTTCAGTATGCCGCAATGCACTACCGGGTTGCTAACGCCAAATGTCAACAACGTCGCTCAACCACTCGCCGAACTAGTTGGGCGACCGATCCGACAATCTGTTCGATTAGTCTCGCGAACAGAGACTGCAGTTAATGAATGCAGGTTGACGAAAATTGAAGGGGGAATTGCTTCAGATTATTCGAATACAGAATGTAATCAGTACAATTTGAAATACAGAACGCAAATTGCGTTCTTGTGTATTATTATACACGTGGATCAGTTTTGATAAATGAGGTTGTTTGATATTGCAAACTACTCACGGCTGCGTGATTCTATTTAAATTATTTCATATATTATTATGTGTACGTTAGAATTTGTGATAGATTGTGAATAGTTAACCTTCAATCATTTATTGAAGCGAAAAAATTTAACATCACGCTTGTAATGTTCAAGTATATATAAATCAGTATTAAGAGGTAAAACACACGTAAAGACATATTCCATTATTCATAATTTAGTTTACATTAAATAATTTTAGAGAGGTTCTGAAATCAAATCCTGGTTCTGGCACTAGAAACTCTACTTGGATTTTCCAAATAGAGTTTCTAGTTAAAGTATCTAGTAGTGGCTCGAGTCGATTTATACCCAGTATATAAGAATAAGCTCTGCCCACCTCTTCGGGGATTACGGGGGTGATGTTACGTGTTTGTAATATTCAATAGCGAAATTGTGTAATTTTCTTTACTTAATGAAGAGGTATCAATTTCTTTCATTTTATCTAAGCATTTGATTTGTGTTTATTTTCAATATGAATACTGGTCGTATTTTAAAATAATCATCAACATTTATAATTAATGTCACCAGTATTTCTTTAATTGTTTGTTGTTTCGCGGAAAAATAATAATGAAAAATGCTCGTGTTGATAATTACTAAGCAAGTTAAAAATATTATTCTTTCAATAAATAATAATAAGTAACCTAATATTAATTAAATTGAATTAATAACTCTTTTAGAATATTATATAGTATTTTCAGTTATTACAGTTCCACTTCCTACAGTCTGGGATTCAAGTGTGTCGTACGCAATCTGTTTTATTATGAATTATATGCATTTCAAAGATTAAATATCACTTGCTAGAAAAGGGAAGCAAAATATTCGTGAAGAAACCTGCACGCATGGAAGTGAAATGGGTCAACGTGGTAAACTTACAGTACTGTTAAAACAGAACCAACTAAAACTTGAACTTTACAAAACATCTTATAAACTATGATATGGCATAAAGAAAATTCATTAAAATACTAGTTTATTAAGAACAAAATCAAAGGATGATTATGAAAATTTATTTATCTTAAATTACCAGGCCTGGTATTGAGCAACAAATTCATTAAGGTACATTGGAATGTTACCAGATCGGAATTACCTGTCATGCAAAATGTGGTTTCGGATACCGGCCGCAGACTGTGAATTGTACCTACATTGCTTCAGACCAAAATATTTGATTCAATTTAGGTCTAAGCCGCCATTCCACTCGTATTTGTAAATCGATACAACTAGAAAATTTAGTGAACGTACAATGTAACATTACATTGATGTGTGCAGTTAAATAAGATGACTTATTAAGAAAAAATGCAATTTAAAGCATAGACTAATAATATTTGAGTTGTTTCTAAGTCGTAAAGCGTAAAAAGGTACAAAACATAATATGACGCCTGTTATCCCCGAAGAGGTGGGCAGAGGAGGATAATACACTAGAGTATTATGCTTTTAGTAAAATGTTTACATGAAGTTTTGATAATTAATGAAACCTAATTTAATTTACAAATTGACAATAACAGTGATAAAATTGAGGATAGAACAAAATTATGCACATGAATATGGAACTCAAAAGGTTAACTTGGGTTGCGAAATATTTGAATTATTCAAATATATAATAGCTTGTATATAAACAATACCGTGTACTATAAATACAAAATGTCAATTCACTTGCCGTGCTTGTATTAATCAGGGTTATCTACTAATATTTCGTAAGTGGTTCGAGGAGTTAAGCAATAATGGACGTAGTCAAATTTTGAAAAAAGCAACAAATGCCACTGACCGTTGTCTGGCAATTCTTATGTGAGAAATAAAAATATTATATTGGAGGTTATAATAATATGTACTTATTTATACTGGAGAAATCCAGTTTGTAAATGAGCCAGCTTTGGCTACTTGTCGAAAAAAATTAGTAAATATATGGGTGACTTAAAAATAATTATACATCATATTTACATTAATGTTTTTCGTATATTCTAATGTTAAAAGGATACAATGATGTGTATCGGAATGGATACGTTAATTTTTATAATTATAAACAGCTTAGAAATAATTATTTAAAACTAGTATCTACCAAAACCTTTCACTAACCTTAAGAGTTAATCGACAGGGTAAGCAATGAGCTCTATTCTCGAAGTTTTCATTCATGAGCTTCTGCCGATTGCAGTGACGTCGCGACTGAGACTGGCGGCGGGATAAAACCCTTCTGATTCGAGATAAAGGGTTACAGACTTACTTGTCAAGGTAAAACGTTGGTATCCCCAAGGACCGAGTAAGATTGAGGACGGACATTCACACTTTCAGACAGTAACACGAAATTACATATATTGTCCTCTAAATGGTTCACAGTTTTGCTTCCGCAGTTAAATTTCAAGCAGAGGATGAATTATGAAAATTATACCGAAGTTTAACTGAGGAGCGCCAAGCAGCGATGTGCAGTACACCTCCCTTGTGTGTAATTGTACATCTCTCTTATGAGTAATTGGACAAATTATAGCCACAACCAGACAATGAAACTTTTGAAGCATGGTAAACATTTCCGGAAAAGTTCAGTTATTAACTCCGAGTTCAAGAAGATCCAGTAGTTGAAATGTGTCGGTAGCTTGTAAATATTTCTACAATGTGACAACGGTTATATGTCTATTACTTAATTGCATAAAACATGTCCATATTTTCTTTCCAGAACGCCGGTACCGTACTTGAACACCGAATTCTATAGAATTTCTGTTTTCTTATAATATAAAAGCTTCATCAACATATTTGGCGATAAATATTCGGCATCTCGTAAATTATCATTTTCCGTGTTTGGGCGAAGTAAGAAATCATTCCCCTTGCCGGATACCGAGTGTCGTAACAGGTGACTAAACGCGTGCTGGTAGATTGTGGTAAGGGGGCGTCCTGTCTAAGCACAGCTAAATGACCTGGCCGCTCATGGGCAGTAGCGTAAGCGGTGCGAGAAGTAGTGCTCTGAGATGCCCACCCCCATGTACTGCGTGGCGATTATGGGCTTGATCCCTTAGGGGAGGCCCATGTCCAACAGTGGGCTGCAATAGGCTTATGATGATGATGAATTATTAGGACAACCGTTTTGTTTCACGAGTGATAATACAATCGGATGACTTTGTTGAGAAATCTTGTTAAGAAATGGGATAATCTCCAGGCGTTCATATTCCCGAAAAACCTAACCTGGAAGTCTTCAAAGCAAGTGTTAAGGCTTTTTCTGGGCCTGCGTGACCCTTCTTAGAATGCATCTTCAGTAACCAGCAGGCGAGAACGCGACCAAAACTTTATCTATCACATATTCATATTAAAAAAAAAGGTTGTGTAACTGACAATAATAAACTAAAATATATGGACGGTGTCTTAAAAAGTCTCAAGGCTATTAAGCGCTCCTAAATCTACCTTATTGACAGATCGATATTTTATAACATGCAATTGATGTTCTTTTCTTTTTAACCGACTTCAAAAAAGGAGGAGGTATTCAATTCGTCTGTATGTTTTTTTTTTTTTTTTTTATTTTTTTTT
>DWTO01001445.1:0-16262 GCA_018244755.1 Jemadia pseudognetus
TATACCACGTCGGCATTTCGAATTCTAGAAGATTACTTTACTAACGTCAGCGCTTCCATAATGATATCCTAGGCTGTCTTGGAGCAATATTAAATAGACATGTGTAATTTGAAGTACATTATGGTTGTCACTAAATTAATAACATCCAACTACAAGCTTAATGATACATACAAACCTACTATAAGCAAACCTATAAAAAACACACGACTACCATACAGGTAGGTTCGTTACGTTCGATATGATACAAAATCGCGTTAAAACATGCTTAAATAAACTGTGTATTCGAGAAAAGGCCTCACAATTACGGGACCGTCGATTAAGGTAAGCGAAGAAGACCAGACAAAGTAGATAACATTTCGCAAGTATCATTAATTATATTACAAATGTGAGCCCATCAACTAAGTTAACAGTCATTAATTGAAATTGAATTATTGATGACATTAGTCAATATCATTAATAATACAATTTCAGTTATAGTTTCCCCTTTCAGAAAAACCGGTAAATACAGCGCTAATAATAATAAAATGTATATCTGACAGCGGTACAGCAACTACAATGTATAATGATGATTAGAATTTCATCACATTCGAGTTAGTGATATATACAAATAAAAATATCATTGATAAACGAGAAGGTCACTGCACACGGAGTGCACACAAACTGTACGGCTGCTAGGTAGCTCGCGACGCCGTCGTGTGCACAGTTGCGAGCACTGATGATAATAAGCCGTTCGACGGGCCGCTCAACTCAAACTGATCCAAATTGTTTTACGATTTGTTTGTTCGCC
This sequence comes from Jemadia pseudognetus, assembly GCA_018244755.1. Classification (NCBI taxonomy): domain Eukaryota; kingdom Metazoa; phylum Arthropoda; class Insecta; order Lepidoptera; family Hesperiidae; genus Jemadia; species Jemadia pseudognetus. The sequence continues at coordinate 788 of DWTO01001445.1, forward strand.
GGCATCGCTTCAGTCGGAATCGGGCCACGGAGCGCGAAGCACTCCAGGAACGATCACAACGTACATCCCTATACTGTAAGTGAATCACAACTCATAATTAAGAAACTTTTATAACTGTCTAGTGAATAGTATTTTATTCTAATGTTAGTTGCAAAATTATTAACTAGCCACATATATTTACCGTGTCTTTAATTATTTCATTTTCGTCATGAGAAGGCCATTTTATCAAGTCAACGTTTGAGACAGTAACTTGATATGGACTGTTTTGTTTTGCCGGTAAGCTACTCGTATGTATTAATGATACCTACATGAGGAAATAAAATAACGAAAACGTACATATACTTGTCCTGTTCTGGTTGTATAAATACTTACGCGTAGGTTACAAGTGAACATTTTTGAAAACGAGAATAACCGGTTAGCCCTCGGGTTATCCCGCTAAGTATCCTGAAGGTATAATGTTGGAGGTTATTCCTTATAAGTCACTCTGTCATAAACGTATCTGATTTCGAAAGTACATTTCAGTGTAACAATGGTCCTGGATATCAAATCAGTTCTTGTCGTTGACGGTGTCGGCGCCAACTGCGCCGAGATCCTGCATTCCCACGGCATCAAGGTCACTACCAAGGCTAAAATCACCAAGGACGAACTTTTAAAAGAGATACCGGTGGGTATTCAAACATAAATAAATTCATCTTTAGCTATATGTAACGTTTGTTGTATCCACATTTTACTCATTACTTTCTAACTTATAAGTTATATATCGAAGTTACCAAAGGGGATTAACTGTTATTTTATAATTTGGCACAGTGTTGAATGGTAAGAACCACATAAAATTATCAAACCAGTGACATATCTCAAAATCTCAATTAGATTCAACTTTAATCAACAATTTAAAACTTTATAATATGTTTGCTGGTGTAGAATCATGAGGCTATCGTGGTTCGGTCAGCGACACAAGTGACGAAGGAGGTATTGGAAGCCGGTGCCAAACTGAAGGTGGTGGGCCGCGCCGGCGCTGGAGTCGACAACATCGATGTGGACGCCGCCGCCCAGAGAGGGATTGGCGTCATTAAGTAAGTAACTCTAGTGTATTATTTTCAGCATATTCATATAGAAATTGAAATATGATTAGGCACTTGGATCACACATCCCATCTTACATTTATAATTTGCATCTGTACATTGAATCGAACGCTTGCGTAATTTAAAGTAAATTTAGAAATAAATTTTACATTCTAGCGAATGGGTGCAGAAAATGGGCAAGCAATCTATCTGTTTTCAAGGGATCTCTATAAATTATTTAAAGTTCTTATTAAGCTCTATTTTAGATGATTAGGATTAGATAGCATTTTTTTTTGTCATGATACATTCGCCCTCTTCACTGAAACATAAAGAAAGTTATTATTGTAGTTATTCCAATAATCTGCAGTCAATGCACTCTTATCTTGAATATTCATTCTGTTAAAACGTTGTTTATATCGATTAGTTTATAGGTACCTATCGGTATATAATAAGTAGTAACAAAGTATTGTTGCTTTTGAAAATGTATGTAGGTATATTTTTTGTTACATTGATTGCCTAAACGAAACTAAATCGGCATCAATTGATTTTATTATTACTTCGCTGCAAATGGACGACCGTCGTCTGGACTTAATCATACAGTTCGCCGAGATTTTAAACGATTTGATGGGCTCCGATAACCTCGCATGTATTTAGTATGACAACCGCTATAATACCAGAGACTATTTGTTGATAACGTACGAGTATGACACGATTATTCGTCCACTTAGTGAACTATGAATGAAACGGTTATAAAACCGCCAAAGATTATGCGTTCGTGAAAATTGTATAAGAATTTCAAATAAATTAAGTATTCCATTTACAGTTATAAGTATAAAATATTAACCAATGAAATATATTTTTACTGCTATTAGAGATTAGCTCAAGGTTTCTGCGAGTGTTGCGTAAAAATTAATTTGTTTATCGTGATTTAATCAATGAAACAAACAGACATACGATAGCACAACTAATAATTTGAATAATAACAGCTCATTGTTTGAGTTGGTGAAAGCAATCGAATTGGATGAGTTGTTTTATTTTCACTGTAGATCCCAATCATTCCAACAGATATGTAAATTTTTCAGCAAATACAGGTACTCGGCCCACTGCCGCTTCAGCGTTTTATTGTTGTAACTATCGTTCTCTGTCGCATAGATCCCATTGGGATCCTGTCTTAAACGCACTGAACGACTTTGAATGATGAACAAATCATCCTTAATCATTCTGTAAGAGCACAGGTTTCATATCTATACGACATTACAAGTAAAGCGCTGTCCATATTACAAGCTTGCTAAGTGTTATGCAACAGAGTTCTGATCTTGGGTTCTGTGTCAATGTCTTGGTATCGAACTCCTTCTGATAATAAGAAGAATGATAAAGTTAAATAAATATTTGTAGTGCCCCAGGAGCAAACGCGATGAGTGCGTGTGAGTTGACGTGCGGTCTTATCCTCGCTCTAGCGAGACACGTGGTCCCTGCATCGGTAGCCCTAAAGGAGGGCAGGTGGGAACGTACGCAGTACACTGGAACTGAACTCAACGGGAAGACTCTGGCCATTCTTGGACTCGGCAGAGTTGGCAAAGAGGTCGCTGTCCGAATGAAGGCATTTGGGATGAAGGTAAACGATTTAAGTTTCGCATCATCGCAGGATATATATATTAAGGACCTCGTGGGTTCCATTCCTTTACGGAAAAAATTGGTTACCACGGCACAAATGTCCACGTGTCATCATATGCAAAAAGATTTTTACTTATATTCAACCAGCGGAACCGCCGTGGCCATGGTCCATGCAAGTAAGTCGAAATATTGGGATACTTACAGACTAACACAGGCGTTCTGAAAATATAAAAATTGTATACAAATAGTTATTTTTAATTTATTGCAAAGCTTGTCTGTATGTCGTAATTTGGGTCATAACGTGGGTCAATAAAACACGATGTTTTCTAAATACATTTGTAGCTACATACAACAGAATGCCACTGTGTTATACAAACATATGTAGACGTTTTCCTCTTGACCATACCTTCGTATTACCGCCTACTTAATCTCTTAGGTGTCGATTACGTAAGGAGCGACACTGCAGTAGCGTTATGTACACTACCTACCCGACACATCCCGTAACCGACCACTTCTGATTGTACCGGTTATGTCTAGGATATTGAAAGTACTAGGTACACCTGAACATTTAAATTAGAAAGTCTTTATACGTATTTTTAGCGAAGTAGGGATATTATGTTAATTTCGAATTATATTTTACTTCGTACGTATCTAATTTGCAGATTGTCGGATTTGACCCGTTCGTAACAGCAGAACAATGCAAGCAATTTTATACTACCAAAATGGAACTTGATCAAATTTGGCCTATGGCTGACTACATCACAGTACACACACCTTTAATAGAATCAACACGCAGTAAGTAAATAATTTTGTTACTCAATCAACAGAGGTACATGCACTTTATAAACATTTGTATCACGCGATTAAGTTCAATAAAAGATCTAAGCAGATCGTAGGTGGATACTGAAAATATTAATATTAGGTAAGTAATCAAAGCCAAATAGAAATAGCATTTATTATGATTATTGCCATAGTGTTTTATTTAATTTAATGAAATATTAAAAATTGACCATGCCACAGATGCGGTACTACACTCTGCACTGATGTAAATTTTAAGTTCTTTGTTTCAATTCGCGATAAAAATTCATCGCGTGTTAGAAACGTCAGATAATTATTTATTAGGAAAGCCTACGAAAATGTTTATCAATACAGATATCAAAAATAGCATTATCTTATCATGTACCTATAAGACGTAGCTACAAGATAAACGTGTTTTATATTTTCAACCTATATTTGAAAATATTTTTGGCGCCAAAGATGTCAACAGTGACAGCGAATGTTTTATTTGAATACAGATGATTGATTTAATTTTTAGTCACCTTATTGTTCGATATATGTCACATTATTATTATGATTTGTAAACGTAACATTACGCCTGTAGTAAATGAGTGATAGGAAGAAGTGTGCAGTAAACTCCAACTTTTCATAAAATACGTTTACGTTTTACTATGAAACGGGTCTGAAACCAACTGCCATGCACCGAGCACAAATCCTGAATCCGAGCCATTACTAAAAATTTCTACTAGAACATCTAAGTTAGAAAAATTCAATCAATATCTCGATTTGCAGTCGCGTTAGCGACCAATTCATATAAACCAAATTATGTACCTACTTATTGCGTACATAATTGTACCTGTACTACCAAGCATTTTAATATTCTCACAGCATATAATTGTTAATGATTATGTGACATCGTTGAAAGTATTTTCTTCACAGATTTTATAAATGCGACCACACTGAAACGATGCAAGAATGGTGTAAAGATCATAAATGTGGGCCGAGGTGGGCTGATCAGTGAACGCGACTTGCACGACGCACTCAACGCTGGCCATGTAATTAATATCATTATCATTATATCACTACGCTATGTCCCTAACAGTGCGAGCAGAGATCGCCAAGTGGCAAATACCACTATGCTTAAACACGTGCATACTTCTTCGATTTTCATCAATCTCTACATTTATATTATAAATATCACTGTATATTAAATAATTCAACATAGTGTAATAACTAATATACAGCCCTCGGCTTTCATTATAATTATCACACAGCGTAAATGTAACTCAAAGTGTAGAATGCTTTGCTACAAAGCCTGCAACGCTCTGCAAAATGAGTCACTAGACAATATGCTGCTGTGGTCGCTAAATAATTGATGTCAGTGAATAACTTGACCTTTACGAAGGTCAAACATTCAGAGGATTGGTTAACAATAAGTGTTCTAAATATTTTATAAAACATTTATTATACAAAAATTAATGTTTCTCACGAAGTAATAATAAGTTGAATTTGCATGCTTTTTTATATATTTCGTTTGTAAATGTAAAATATAATGCAATTACATGACTTGATGTCATTCTTATGTTAGACTTTGTTTATTGTAGTCACGACTTGCCACATTCAACGAATATTGACTAGTGACTTGGCAGTTAGATTAATTTCAAACTGAATCGTTTTTATTCTATCACCTTGTTTACAATGCATCTGGCTCATGGTTGTCTTAGCATATTTTATTTACCTCCTCTATTTCGTTTTCATAAATTGGAATCTGGAATGGATTTCTCAAACGGATGCGAATTACTTATTACTATATTTGAACACAATTTAAACCATACAATAATATGTCGTGTAAAAAGCAAAATAATCAATAATGTATAAAAGGTAATCTTTGATATAATAATGTACAATATTTGTTTCTATGATTTATGAAATATAATATTCATAAGTTTAAATGTTATGTAAGTATAGACACAACACCTAAGCGGAGAACGATGCCCAGCAGTGAACTGCAGTAGACTGATAATGGTGATGACGAAGTATTATATTTATATGAATTTAAAATATACAATATTACTTAATCAAATGTTTAAGTTACTAATCACTATCACATCACAGATCGCAGTTGAAATGCGTGTAATTTTTTATAATCAGTAAATCGTTTTAATCGTTGAGAATGCTCTCACATACCTACTAACAATTCATAAGAATTCTTTATAAAACAGTCCAGTAATATTTTTAATGCTTGTAATTTAATGTTTAATAGGTTGGTGGAGCTGCCCTAGACGTATTCGAAGAAGAGCCCCCGACGGACCCTTTGACTCGGGAGATCATCAAACACCCAGCTGTAATCGCTACGCCTCATCTAGGTACGAGGGCGGCATAGCTGTCTTTGTCGATTTGCATTACATACAAAATTTGAACATTATATTAATCTATCTGTACAATTAAATATCACTTTAATATGCAGAAACGTATTCTTGATTTTATCAAACGTAATCCTTTGAAATCGTAACAAGCAGTTATTATTATTTGCAAAACCTGCCAAAGTACAATTTTGATTGTATTCAGGCTACCTTTCGAATCTTTAAGATGGAAACATTCGATGTATCGATTTATATAATTAAGAAAATTCCGGCTTCGATTTAATAATTACGAATATTTTTAAATTACAGGTGCATCGACAAAGGAAGCGCAAGTACGGGTTGGGCAAGAAATCGCAGAACAACTTGTGAATTTGGTCAAACCCGGCACGTTCGCCACTCCACTCGCAGAGGTGACACGCATCCTGAGCAAGTAAATCTTCAACGAAGCTTGTGTTTAATAAAATGCAGCAAAATATGCATTTACAAATATTTGAAATATGTACGCGATTTACCAAATTTTATATGTCATTATGCCTTTCATACGAAAATATTGACAGTATTTTGGAAGCATTCTAAAAACAAGCATCACGCTTTGCGAAGTTACTTACAATATTTTTCAAACACATTTTTTATATCTTTATTTTTTCTTAAAATAATAAACATTTTTTTGCATTTACTTTTAAGTTTTTCTTTTTAAATAAAACGATATATAAACATTATCAACTGTCTGTTATTATTCAACCAACAATTACATTTTTAATCTTTAACGTAATTTTAAAAATACTATATTCGTATTGGTTAAATTCAGTACGCAATTTACAAACTAGCAATAGAAGCGTGTTTTGTAATATAAGAATATAAAAGTGTCATAATTTGGATTATTTAATGAGGTTTGCAATTTTGTCAAATTATTTTGTATCATTGCTGTGCAATCATAATAAAACATGATCGTTACAGAGGGTACGCGCTTTTGTACCGGCAGGCGATTCTAATTATATTATCGTTAGATGACCATCAGAAAATTTCGCCGAATGTCTTAAGGACAACTTTCACATTTCCTGTCCACGAATCCCGGGACACCGAACCCATATCTCACTGATCTGTCCCGGAACTGCATAATGTAGTATGGTCTAAGAATTTCAATTGCTGAGAGCGATGGAAATACTGCGCCAATTGTTAAACTTATACAAAATAACTTACCACTTCACGCTTGTAATCGTCAAACAGATAGACAGAGTAGTAGTGTTGTACACTCTAGCGTTTCACCAGTTAAGTTCACGTCCCCCTATAGAACAGGTGGTGGGTGAGTCTATTGCTATACGCTGGGCAAATTTGCATACATCGAGCCACTACTAGGAAATATGGGCAAGTTAGAAAAATAAACCTATACAAAATAATGAACTCAAGTATTGAGTACGTTAAGATTTTTTATATTTAACTCATGGTCGAGGTCTGGTGATATTTCCATTGAGCCGTCACATTACGAATTCAAAGTGTGAGTTAAAATAATGATGAAGGTACATTTAAAATTATTTATTAAAAATTACTTAGACATATATAATTTACAAATAGAAGGCATAAAATCATCTCTAATTCAACGGATGGGCCCGGAAATGGCAGTAACACTGAGGGTTGAAGGAGGGAACGAGGTGAGGAGGGGGTAAATGAATAAAGTAGGGTAGAGTAGTGAATAACTAGTTGGCGCTTCCTCGCCTGAACGTCCTGCCGGTCCTGGCGGGCGGGGCAGCGTCGTTCTGCTCCTCTGGTTCTGGCTCTTGCACCGACCGAGCTGATGCTGTCGCATAAACAGATGTATCAAATTAGATCACGTATACCAAAATAGAAGCCGTCACATTGTATTATAAATCAGTGAAGTATTTATTGTGAGAACAAAACTATACGTTTGTATGAAGATACCATCAATGGTGTAAAATGTGAGCAGGCTCGAGGCGCGAGACATCTTGGTACTAAAAAACCTGTTCTTGCAAGACGTCACACGTTATACGCCTTAAGGCACCTCCAGTACCTGCAGTATTGAGACATACGCAACTGTGTTTTAATAATATTTCATAGATATTATTATGTATGTATGTATATACATAATGTATGTGTGATGTAAAACGAATCCCACCTATTTCCTAACTCCGCAATAGCTGGTCTGATCTGCTTTGAGTAGATGAGACTAGTTAGAGTTTAGACATTAAATCATTGAAGATTTTGGATTCCTATCAACGGTGTGTTCAAACAAGTAAGAGGTGTAATATATAAAAATCTTTACCATATGCTGCTAAATTAAACCAGAAAATTAAAATATGGTCGGAAATTCAACGTATTTTATTAAAAGAGTTACACCGAAAAGTAAACTGAGAACCACTTATAGGAAAAGCATAAAAAAATATGTAACATTACGCTTATATTTCTCCAGAGGTAGGAGTGTTGTATACTCCTAGATTTCACCAGTTACGTTTACGTTTCAGCATGGAATTCGTGGCGAACCTATTGCCATAAAACGGGAACTAATCCATATTCCGAACTACAGCTAGGAATTTAAGGTTAGAAATGCAAATAGTACCGAACAAGGACGGACTTAGGACCTGCGAGGCAGCAATAAAAAAGTAAATTTTAATATAAGCGTAATTTATTTAGGTAATCACGACATACAAGAAAAACAAAAATCCATGCAATGCAATGTAAGATAAAACCGGAAGCCGCTGAACTGACTCGTCTATAGAAACCGTGGTTGAACTAAACGTGGTGGTGATAAACGATTTTAGAATTAATTGCATTTTATTTAACACAAAATGCGCCAGAGGATGGAATTATGTACAGATTAATAATAATGAAGCGTGTAGGTGTCGTAATAAACTACCATAGCGGTATTTGCAGGAGTGTGTGTAGTTGACAGAGGGGAGCGTTTTTGTTATCGCCTTAAGCCAGAACGTCTGTATTAATGTAATGTTTGGTTTTCGACAGTTGCCTATTCTTCAACATAGTATATATTTGACATACAAAACGTACATAACAACATTATATTATTTTATATACAATAATATATATATTTTATGTACATATATTTTAATACTTTTTTTCTATGTACCAGTCTCATTAACGCACAGATTGGGCGTAATTAACATCCTTTATTTCCCATGTTTTGGGAATTGACTAAAAAATGTTATTCTTCGTAGGCTGAATTTTTACATGCGTAATTTAAACAAATTTCTTCAACAGTTTTCACACGCAAAATTAACGAACAGTCCGATAGAGTCAATTTCACGATTGCGATGTGGATAATGGATAAAGTAATAAAAAATCATTGCAAAATCAATTACAAATAAAATGGCAATTATCCTTAAATTATAAATAACACTGATTTCATTTCGTACGTTTCATGTGCAATAAAAAAGATACGGTTATAATGTCAGCTATTCTCGAGCCATCAAAGCCAACCTTGCGCGAGCGAGTGCCCCCGGACGACCATTTCCTAGTGCGCTGAATGTTATTCTATACCATAAGAGTATTAGCCTTGGTTTCGTGCAAATGTCACAGTATCCAGTAACTAGAGCGAACGAGTGTAAGTTCAAGTTATCCATTAGGCCGCACGTTCCTTTAATGCACATAAATTCAACAGAGTACGTACGGTATTTAGTTCAATATTTGTATTCAATTAATGAGGAATACGAGATGGTTTTCTAATAAATATATTTATCATAACTGGAAATGTTGAAGGGGTAAATTTAATTAGCACAATAAAGGTAATCCCCGAAGTGGTAGGCAGAGGAGTAAAGTAAGTTCCGATGTTTCACCAATTACGTTTACGTCCCACAATGGAAAATGGGTTGCCATGCACCGGGCTCATGTACAGTCTGTGTACTACTAGAAAATCTAAGTTAGAAAAATCCAACAGTGCCCGACCCGTGATTACAACCCATACAACCTCTCGATCGGTAGTCGTGCTTGCATCCAATATAACCAACGAGGCAGTCTTGAAATGAAGTATGGAGGAATCGAGTAACGTAGATAATTTAAACATAAATTAACAAGCTGGATATTTCTATTGTTTTACAATTTTCATTAAACATCTAAATTCAATATAGGCAATGCTTGTTCCAAATTCAGTTGCAATCTAATGTGCCTCTAGGGTAAAGTTGGCTCAAGTTAAAAAGCTGTTATGTTTGTATAGAGCATATTACAATCAGCTGCCAACAATATGATTCCGACGACTGATATTTGCCGCTCGCGGTCGCGAGTCGTTCTGTTCGCAAGCGTTCCTTAACTCAGAGCTGGTTTGCTGAGACTGGAACATGCAACATTGTGAAAGGTGCCTATTATTACAAGAATTTGTATTGGAGGTCGCACTGTTACGCTTTGCGTCACTGTGACTTGCGTATATCCACCGCAATTTATAATGTCTATTGTCTTTGGTAACGTCTCTGACGCTGTGTGACCTAGAGGGGAAGAAATCGAAGAGAACACGCATGTCTATTATTACTCTAGTGTATTGTGTACATTTATCTGTGACTCTATTGACTGTTAATAGGAAAACAGCAAATGGCAGTTACTTTTACCATTTTTACGCATTTATTTGCATTTGAGAACCGAATTATTATTATAGTGGGTTAAATGTAAACGGGAGGCACATTAAGCTACGAATTTTTTAAGAGGATAAATCGCCCCATAGGCATATTTGTATGAAACTTTAGCAGTTTAAGCGGAGTCGAGAAACATTTACAAATTGGATTTCTTTCCGTACCGGACTCTGCAGTATCGGACAAATTAATACAACACTGACACCAATAATATATTGGATTACACATTTGAACTATTATGAAAAATCACGGAATATATATTTAAAATTATCTATATTATAAAATTTGTTTTTTGAGATATTATTATGTCATCAGATAGATGTAAAAAATATTTTAAGACCTACGAATTGTTTCTTGACCATAATTCGTATTTGTCGCGAAAATCAAGTGATAAACAAAAACCTTCATAAAACTGTTTCAAGAATTAACCTTTTCATTGATATCATATTGCAATGCTACTATTATATTGCATACTATGACCTCAATCCAGTTACTCAAAAGAAGATGCACAGCAAACATGTCTTTCGCGTGTTTACTGCTGAGCTCAACTCAGATATAATTCAATCATATTTACAGTTACAGATGGTCGCCACATGAAATAATCTTGTCCAGTAACGCCGCCCACTCACATTTACTACACCCCACTGTATTTTCTTCATACAATCGTACAGGATTGTTGTAAATACTAAAACTTACGTCTACCTCCGAAACGTCCTCTGCTCGGTTTGGAAGGGGCGGGCGCATCCTCCGGGTTGGTCTCGCGAGTAGCGGTGTTGAATCGTTTTTTACCTGTACCTACAAAGAACAACACATGATTATCTTACTAATGGATTCCTGGCTAAATCACGTTCCAACAAGTAACTGAATAAATAAAAAGCCCCGTGTATGTTTCAAGCGTGATAATACATACATCATGCACGCTACACTGGCATTTGTCAATTAATGATCAATCTACAATGGAATCTTTTAAACATATTTCATAACAAATTGAATGCAGTCCTTACTTTATAGCAGTTAAATTTGACTGTTGAACTGCTAAGGTAACCGTTAAGTTTAAATTTACGGTTGCTAGTTTATACGGAGACGAGCAATGTGTATTTCAGTGGTTGAAAGAAAAAACGAAGGTAATTTTTACACTATTTATAGTTTTAATAATGTACAAATGTTAATGATGAAATTTAGGTATTTATAGTAATTTTTACTTCGACTATCAGCATCATAAGAACAACATTGTTTCTAATATTGATAGCACGCATCGTTGAACTGCGCTGCGTGACTGGCGTCAACTTTTTATATTTCTCATCAAATGGCTTTCCAAAATAATAATAAAAAACAAATTATGTTTTACACAACAACCTCGCGATTGCCGATATGCCGATATGCCGTCTGCACCAAGGCTATCTGCTCGAAACTGTCGTCTCACCGCAGCTAACATGGCAACGATACTACTTGTTGTGTTGCATAATCAGAGCCATAGTTAAGAAAAAATATTTTTGCACATTTGTGCGTACGGTCTATATATTTAATGGTTTAGTTGGAACCCATCGAAAGGCTATGAGACAATAGACGCTCCTCTATGTGTTCATACTGTTTCATTTCATGTTTACTTACTGTAGCTGGATTTGGTGGTGGCTTCCCCTGAAGGTTCCTGGGGTTGTGATGCGACTGGGCCTCCGTGAAGCTTGGCTGAAGAAAAAAACAAGTAACTTACAATCGACGTACGTAGGTACTACTAAATTATGTATATATTATACATATAATATTAATTTTGTAAACGATTCTGTAAGTTTTAAAGTGATAAAAAGTTTACGTAAGAATTGTAAATATTTATAATATTTAAGATTAGGAAACCGGCACACATCGGAGTTCTTAATTATGATCTCTAAGTCGTTTGAGGCCTTACCAAATGTGCTTGGCGCTGGTCTCAAACCTCCTCAGCCTGAGAGTACCTATACCCACGTTTGACAATAAAACGGTTGAAGAAGAGTGAAAGCATGATATTATTTTTATCACCTTCCTTAAAAATATTGCTCAGACGATTGAAACGTCCATTGAATTCTAGGAATTACAGGCATGCGTTGTCCACATTATGAACTTTGATGCCTTTTGCAACGTGATATCTATATTTTCATTATGATCAATATAGAATTATGCCAACTCGCTATTGTTGTACATTATTGAGATTGCAGAATTGCAGAGTTGCACAAGCGGACTGAACTTGATCGCCTACGGCATGCGTAATGACAGAGCACACGCGACGATATGTAAAGTAACCAATTTATATTCTTTTCAATCTTATGTTACACGTATGAGAGGCGTGGGATGAACTCGCCCGGCTTTCTTTTTTATTATTTAATAAGATATTTTCTGACGAACAACGTAATATATGCATAGATATTGATAGGGGAAGTGACAATACAGAACATGACGCCTATATTCTAGAGAAACTATTTGAAACTATGTATCACCTATGTGCTAATTTCAGTGCAATTTGATCGTCATATTATTCTCCGAAACACCTTTTATTTACATATGTAGGTAATAGTCGTCACTACACCGGTGTGTATCGTACGGTAGTATTACTATAGTTACTGTTGTCTTGCAACAGAAATTGATATGGCAACGCAATATATCTATTCCAGCAGAACAAATGCTGTGCTTGTTAAGGGGTCATTGCACCCTATTAAAGCACACTCCAACTAGGAACGAGTTGATTGCTTGATGAAAATGAGAGGCATCATATATTTGCGTGGGCCATTTTGAGTGGCCGTCTTGACCCCATCTTTTAAAACAATGTTCTGCCATGTTCAGTAACAGTTTGTTGCAATATTACCTTTAACAATTTCTAGGATTCTAAAATTTATAATTGCCGATAAGTATTACCCTCTGCAGCCTGAGCTCGTCGTCTCTTCAAGGCCTCGAGGAGGTCGGTGTTGCTGCGGAACGGACGAACTCCTCCTGCAACCAGCTTTTTGCCCTCAGTTGATGACACCGGCGCTTCGGTGGAGGGTTCTTGTGCTTCACCTTCTGAAGGGTACTCCGCGTCGTCCTCGTATTCGACCTCCTCCTAGAAAATTTAAGGAAAAATCAGGCAAATACTAAGACAGTACCTACAATAAAAGGTTTTATGAACTTATATAGACATTGATAGAGTTTGACCGACGTATCTACTTGTAACAGGTCGTATAATATTAAAAGTTTGGGTTTAAATGTGCATTAAATGTAAATAGACATACAGACAACAATAACATTTTACCGCCAAGTTATAATAATGAAGCTAGCAGCAATTGGTTACGATTGCGGCATCAGTAACACCTGAAAGTTATTGCGAGGTGCCTACGTCACGTACATTCCATTGTGGGTCGCGAACGATAATTTGATAAGAAACCAGTTTGTTCAATACGGATACTTTGTGCGGGGCCAGCATCGGCGTACGCAGAAATGCCACCGAGGAAAGGGAGTTCTTACAGAGGTCACCCGCGAAGGTGACCAGTCCATCGGTCGCCTGTCCCACTCGCCTTGAACCAGATGGAGCGGTGGACGATGTACGCGATTTTGGATACATTATTTCAATTAAGTATTAAACATATTATTTTGCACCACTACAACTTCAAGTGCTTTTTAAATTTATATTTGTTAGCGATGGTGTCAAAGTAACTTTTTTGTTCCAATAATTTTTTTTTTGTCTGGAATAAATTAATCCTTAGTCAAAATGTCTGCTCTTGTTGTATTGGTATGTACAAAGCGCCTCGCGCATTATCAAGTAGGGTATCATTAAATTGACTAGTTTTAAATTATCTCGTCCTGAATTAGTTCCAATAACGATCTAAATAATCGTCGGTTTTCGAAATTATAATTTCCTATTTCCGCTCTTGAAGGTAAGTATGTATAATAAAGTTGAAATTTTAGCAGTTCCGTTTAGCAGCTGTTTCCCAATTAAAATATGACTAATTATTAACGGATACACCTATAAATATTCTTCCTCTCTGAAAAGAGAAATTATCTTATAAACAGCTAATTCGTTAATAATCCCACATACAACTAACAACCAGTTATATAGGTAGAAAATATACCTACAATGCTACCACAAATTCATAAATGGCTCATACAATTGATTCATAAATATGTCACAACTATTTAGAGATGGAATCGGTCGTAGGAATTATCTCTTCCAACAACAACATATCAAAATAGATGTAGAAATGGGCATATTAAATATGATTTTTAGGGAATTACTGGCATAAATCCCATCCATACAAATTCTGACAAAGTGGTATAGACGGTAGAGAAAAGCAGAATACACTTATGGAATCGTTCTGTACACTTGCATAGCGCGTACTTAACGGACCACAGCGAGCGAAGGACCTCCGCATCCTGCATGACAACATCTATCAGATACGCATATTACTTCTTGTGAAGTGAAAGGGAGGATATTCTCTCACAAGTTAATACTTCGGGTTTTTTGCCGGATACACTTGTCCTTATGAATTGTATGTGTTGTGATTGGCATCTTGACGACACTTTCGAGAAATATTTTTATACTTTTATACTTTTCCATGAGGCAGGCTTACAATCGTGTGTGAAACCTGTAAGTTTATTATTTCCTGGTACGCTATTTCCATCCTTGTTTTACCAGTCTAAAACTGTGAGGAAATGTAATGTGTATTTTTTTCGGACCCTTTTATCGTTCCACTGCTGGAATACGGGTCTCATCTCAGAATTAGAGTGTTGAAGTTTAAAGGGTTTATTAACATACATCACACATAAATTTATAATTCAGTAACGAGCCGCCCCTATTTCGCCGGACTGCAATTTACTAACATATAATGTATCAAAATCGATTGAATGTTTGAAAAGAAGTAAACGGAGAAATAGAGACGGACAGTGATAATACATATTGAATGAACTATTATAATTATTATTCGTTCATGTTATAATATTGGTGACATTCATAAATCGGGACCATTGTTCTATATTAGTCTATTTTATAACAAACTGGACGTAAAAGTAACTGGTGAAACGTGGGAGTGTTCTGCATTCCTCTGCCTACCTCTTCGGGGATTACAGGCGTGAA
>DWTO01001446.1:0-16259 GCA_018244755.1 Jemadia pseudognetus
GTGGGACGTAAACGTAACTGGTGAATTGTGGGAGTGTTCTACACTCCTCTGCCTACCTCTTCGGGGATATCAGGCGTTATGTTACGTTATAAAATATGTACTTATTTTTCTTTTTCTTTTTCGTTTCTACGTGCACAAGCAACATACTCGTATCATGATAGTCATAAAAGCAAATTTAGATAATTTTGCACACAGTAAAATATGCCGTAAATAATGCTATAATCCGTGGAGAAGAGAACAATGAACCCCATCAACCGAAAAATGATTACCAAGCGATTACGCTGACGGATGGGTAGCGCGCCCGCGCCGGCTTCTCTTGCCACAGACTTAGTCACTTTTACAGGGGGCATATTACATATTATAAATTAATAAATGCTGTTTCATCTTGTTTTATTTTGAATATATAGTCATTATATTACTTATGTTGGACTTTTAGAATATTTTGTATAGTAAATAGTAGTAATTGTTTGAACTGCGAAAAGCAATTCTTTAAATATTTTGGATCTACTCACATATTTTGAAACTATGTTACCACCGAATTTTTAAAATTGCGTACCAAGTTGCTGCGCCAGACATTAACTTCGTCGTTAAACTAAATAAACACGAAGAATTCCTTTGTTCAAGTTCCTCTAAAATTACAACTTTAATTGCTCACATTGTAATACATTGTTGCTATCTATCCCGCTGATTGGATTTAGACAAGTCATTCTTACGTGCTACGTCCTGGGTTATTAGCAATTAAGATTGCAGTCAAACGCGAGTCTAGTGATCTATAAAAAACTCGATACATCGTTACCATAATCTATAGGTACAGATACTCTTTGTAACATTACCTAAAATAACCACCTAAAATTCCACGCGGACGAAGTCGCGGGCACATCTTGTAGACAATAAGACCTATTTACACTATTTAATTATTCGTTGCAGTGTTATTACGTGTCGCAATGTGCATAATTTAACTGGTGAAAAAACAAATGTGCTGTAACGCTTATTAAACAATTAAAAACACGGCATTATTTAAAAAAAAAAACCATTCAAGTTTTCCTGAACTCTATAGTTTCATCCCTGAGTGAGCAAAGCGAGCGATGCGCGGGCGCACGTGCCGCGACATATGGCGGCGGCATACTGTTTGTTTGCCAATCATAACGGACATATTTCATCAGATAACGGCCCGACGCCTCCGACATATTGCATCAATCTAAAACAATGTGTAACAATTAAAACGGGGCGGCGTCGCTCGCTGCAGATTCGATTGGCCTCTCATCGCCACTATCAGCCATGTTAATTGGTTGCGTGGATACGTTAATCATCCCTTTCATTCGATTAGGGAGATGAATGACGCTGACGGATTTACAACTAACCTTTAATTTAACTATTTACCAAATATCGAAACTATGTAAGTATCTGATATTTTACAAGACACTTTGAAAAACTTCGTGTCAGTTACGTCTTTATTAACATTAGTTTTCACTTAAATGTCTTAGAACTCAATTTAAAACAAAACAAAATACCTGCGTGTGATTTAAAAAAGGGCTGTTTAAAAAGAACCTTAAGAGGTTTGATAATAAATTACTGTTGTCTATTAAGTACATAATAATATTTTTTAAAGTTTTGAAAATATTCTTTGTTTCCTGTGCAGGTTTCCTCACGATGTTTTCCTTCAGCGTTGCACCAAGTTGTATTTTACCGTAAAATGCAGATTCTGTAAAGAGTTGCGTGCCAGGACGTGAATCCGGGCTCGCGGAGTAAGAGACTGAATTTCAAACCACTAGGCTATCGTAGCTTCTTATTTATCCTTCACAATTGTCAAGAAACGCGGAATTTTTCAAATAGTCATAGGCTCGCATTTGTCTACAATCTCTCTTGATAGCAAGGGCGATGTGGAGAGGATTTAGCACGCTTGCTAAAAAAGTATCTAATTGCTGTTGTCTAGAACGTAACACTAAATAGCAATTTACTATGACAACTAATTACTAACTAAATAAAATTTCAATGACAACTAATTGAACGACGTATTCAAATTGAAGCAGCGGGATAGATAGCAACAATTTAATTCAATGAGCGCAATTAAAGTAACCTGCAATTTTGGAGGGCACGAGCTGCGTCGGCGCATGTGGAGCGCCATATGGCGAATCCGTCGCGAACGAATCAGCCGGTGACTCCCGAACCTCATCCGACGAGGATGTAACTTCACTGGAATATACATGAACGTACAAATGTACAACGGCGAAACTTCGCCAACAATATATACTTCGTAGACAATTTAATTTGTTGCGTAACTACATAAATATACAATTTCATTTTTTACGTAATCATAATATAACACTACTTATTAAATCATTGTTGAGTAACGCTTGGTATGGCACAGTGTATATTTCATATAAAATTGTCAACTCAATGAAATTGGGTCAAATTATTTTTTGAATTTCGCTGCAGGACAAGGATCGCAACATAGGAGTACCTATATTGGGTATGCAGGAGCATACAAGCACGCTGCTCCAGTAAAGTGGGGAAATACGAGTTATTTGCCAGTCTGTTTGATCGATGTTTTATGCTACGTTACATACAGGTCGGCGACAACGACGTATATTTGTTACGTAAAAATAATTGTTTACGGAAAATCTATAACAGCTCATGAAAATATGCAACTCGCAATCGCAAATCAAGTACTTATTAATTTATAATAAGGTTTAATAGCTTATTCACAACAATTAATGAATAACAATAACACAATTTGACGTATATATACCAAAATATAATCACATAATGTATTCAGGCATACATAAATTGCACAGGTGTGAAGATAATAATTATTACATCATCACGGTACATGCTTACGGAGCAATTAAATATGTAATAATATTTTTTACATATAATTACGTCCTACTGTGAATTACCCCTGTCACTTCCAGGCCCCGGCGCCGGTATATCCATTATAAATGCCTATATACAGTAAGCAGTACAAGTTTGTTGGTGGCGGCTGTGCTCCGTGCTTCCTTACGATTTTTTACCGAGAAACTGTTAAGCGTTTTTACATATAACAAGACATAAGAACTTTCGCGTTTTCTATCCTTCACATGTTTCTAAGCACAGGAGAGAGTTTTTAGGGCGTTTTTTTATGGGCCACGTTGACACCGCTACGAAAGCTCGTTGAAATCTTTTACTTCGATGTTTCGAGCGTAAAACGGATCTTTCACTTACCAATCTCTGTACCCAGTATAAGATATTACAAGGTTCAGTTAATAATATCAATACAATTTTAATACTTAATGAATTCAAAAACAAAGATTCGTCAGGTACAAAAAATATCTTATTGCAGATGTACCTACTTCACAGAAGTCGAAATCACATTGAAATTCATTAAAATAGTAAATCTTTTCGTAAATACTCGTATTAACAGTATATTTACGAATAGACTACCTTTATCAATTCTTCCCGAATATATTCATGTTATTGTTCTTTGAATAGATAATACGAAACAATTGTTGGCAATTCTCATGTTTTACACGTACTAATTGTGGGAAAGATATAAATAGGGGAAATGAAGACGAGACGGTTAGCCCGGATCCTTTCACAGTGTGGCCAACGTTGAATTAGAATCTTAAGTGGCTTTTGTTGTCGTTCCCCACGTGTTCAGTCAATAAGGTGTAAATAAATTGATTGTCGTGTTGATGTTAATTACATCCTCTAACGTGTCCTTTAAACAATTCGCTACAAATAAATATATTGCACCACCGAGATACATTTATAATGGAATTACATTTTCGTATAAATGTGACAGTGACGTAGATAGGAGTCGGTCTGAGATTATTTATCAGCTGTTTTAGTAGTGACGCAAAACCTCGCGAGGAAATGTTTAAACCTTACAGTTACGTACAGCTTGTAACCTGACAGTAACCTTACAGTTTGCCAACCAGCAGCGTCTGACCAAAATACCGGCGTGATCATAACCTTTTTCATTATGAAAAATCATCTGTGTCTACAAGAGGAACGATAAGGGATAATGATGTTGATGACAATGATGATAATGATGTTGATGATAATGATAACGTAACATCGCACTGGAACAACGAAAACTTAGGCAGAAGAGTTTAGTATACTCCCACGTTTCACCTGTTACGTTTACGTCCCTGTATGGAATAGATAATTATGTTGATGATACTGATGTTTATGTTTTTATTGCGTCGATTAGTACCTACGGATTACTCATTTACACTAATGAACTAAGAGTTTACATTTGTTTTGATGATAATGATGTTGATGATAATGATGTTGATGATAATGATATTGATGACAATAATGTTGATGACAATGATGATAATAATGACGATGATAAATATGGATTGGTCGCAAACTTCACACATAGTCAGATACAGTTTACATTGAAAATAATGATTATGAGTATGAAATCATGAAGGTAAGATATACCTACGCTTGAGCAAAAGCTTGTGCAGTCGGCTTACGTATCTACAATATACCTAGATAATGTAGACATTCGCAAGATGTTTCGAAAACCAGTCGACAGTGGCATTGACAAAGCGCAAAGAACCGTTTGTCCACTTAACTGCATCGATAAATGAGCTGTACTTAATTATGTAATTCAATATACTCGTACATAGTTATTATGATCATAATAAACTTACGAACATATTGTTGACTATATTTCAAATACATAAGTGCCACTAAGCTTCGTCTCGCCAAGCGTCCACTGCAATAAATAATTCAATGAAATAAAAAGACGATGTTCGTTCATTTTGCCTTAAATATACTGGAATTACTGTAAAACAGTTAATTGATTTGTCGCTTGTAGTCTTTTGGTTAATCCTGGTAATGTTCGATATTTATCAAATAAGCTGACATTGTGTTTGAAGTCATTTTTAAAGTTAATAAGTTTAAGGCGACACTTCTATATATTTAAAGAGACAACGATCAGGCGAGACTGAGCGAGACATTTTGCTCGTAGTATTAGTACGAGACTGGAGATGCAAGGATTTGTATAATTTTTACTCTTTTTTCCTTGTGGGAAAACGGGCGTATACCGTCAATTAACCTGATCAGCACCCCACCGGGTAGATTCCACCATTTACCGGCTAACCCATTTATATGGTGCTGCGTTGAAAACAGGACTAAATGAATTAATGCAAATTTATACTATAAAAATTGTCGCAGGTGCATGCGGACGAGTTCGAGCCATCGCCGGATTCGATTTAACGCGCTTGCGTCGCGAAAGTTTTATTTATAGCCCTGTGCGTATACTCCACGTAACCATTACATCGGACGACTTATATTTTTACGGCAATAATGCTGCACTAACTGATTAATTGCCGCAATCTGTTACCTTTCACAATTAAGTACTATCTATGTATAACGTTAGACTTACAAATATGTTCTGTATTTACATTTTTTGTCACGAAAAGCGCTATATTCTCACCTGATTGAAATTCCGAATATCTGTTGCATATTAAAGATAAATTAACACGCATATGGTCGACTTTTTAAATTAACTACATCATTAGCGTGATTTAGTAAAATCAGTTCGCACTATGAATAATGAGGCATGTCTTTTTAACGGTTCTTTTAAATATTTGTAATGATTATTACAGTTAAAAGTTTATTTATTAAAAAATTTTTTTTTATTAAAGTGTTGATTTATCGAAGATAAGTGTCTACGTTTATACGTGACTGTAATGTAATGCAATTTTTATTAATATCACCGAGAATCCATTTCCCTAATGATGTAACACGTAACATCTTGTCGGTAATTCCCGAAGAGGTAGGCAGATGAATGTATTACACTCCCACGATTCACTAGTTACTTTTAACGTGCCACTAGGCCTATATGGCCACACCTGGCCTATATGGCCTAACGTGCCACTATATGGCCTATTGCCATGCATCGGTCACATTTCCCGACTCCCATCCACTACTAGAAAACTTTAATTAGAAAAATCCAGTAGCAGCCAGTAGCAGCAGCAGTAGTTTAAACCCAGGACCTTCCGCTATCATTAGGAAATATGGGTTGTTTATTGACTGTCTTGTTGGTCGTGTTGGTTGCAAGCGAGACTGCCGATCAGAAAGTCCTGGGCTCAATTCAATTTCCGGGTCGAGCACTATATAATTTTTCTAAATTAAATTTTCTAATAGTGGCTCGGAGTTTTTATTTGTGCCCGGTATATAATAGACTCACCACCTATTCCATAGTGGGAAGTAAACGTAACTGGCGAAACGTGGAAGTGTACTACGTTCCTCTGCCTGCCTTTTCGGAGATTACAGGCGTGAAGTTACGGTATTGACGTTATAAAGTATTCAACATAAAAAGATCATTTACTAATAATGTACCTACTAATAATGTGTTAAATTAAATTGTGTTGTCGCTTATTGGAATGTATGGGTTTTATTCAGTTTTGCGCTCATCTATTTAAAAAAAGCTCGGCAACTTTTTATGTAAATTAATAATTAAAAGTACAAATCTTATGATGTACCTATAGCTTAGGCAGTTCTGATTGTTTTTAAATTTATTGTTCGTAAATAACTACAATATAGTTGGTTATAATTTGTATAACTATTTATATAACTTTATAATAATTATTTATATCACTTATTATTTTCCAACAAAGCCCCAAATTTGTGTGCCTGTTGCCCATTGGGTTTTGGTAAAAGTAAAATCATTCGATACATGGGACAAAACCAACAGTTCTAACGAAACATAACAGACCTACTTGTTGAATCAATAATTTCACCGACGTCCATAATACTGCCCTAATCATTTTATATTTTAACGGAACGCCAAAGATTTCGCGAGTGAACTGTATCGAAAAATTGTTGGTGATATTTAAGTTGATATTAAGCGAAACAGCTTCAATGAACGGATTTACTGCTCGGTAAAATATACAGAATATCTCATATATTCGTTGTCAATATATATGAAGGATTTTGGCGGTACACAGTTGAAGCAACCACAGATAAATAAGTGAGATAGTAGGCCAGCTCGCATGCCCGCGGTGCGGCGCGCAATCATAACACATGAAATTCACGGTTACAAGTAATCGGGGCTTTGTGGTGCCACCATATGCCGTCGCCGATACGTAATTGCAATTGGCTTTTAATAATTAAGCGTCGAACGACCGTAGCGAGCACAGTTTATCGGAAAATATCTTTATTACAAGCGCGGACAGCCGACGTCCCAGCGACTAGACGCAAACCATAGATTTAATCTCCGCTGTCACTCACTACTTATCGTCAGAATGTAAAAATAACCACTCAATTTACCGCCAATGTGACTTATTGACTTGTTCACGTCTGATTTCCATTCTGCACTTTCGAGGACAATAGTTTTGTTTTAAATCCGATTTATTAATTATAATTATTTATGTAAAATAATACCTACAACACACGTTTTTTACATAGCCACTCTAAAGTAATTTATTACATGTTTAAATCGCTTTCAAAATACGGTGTAGGTGTACCAGGTTATGTTTAAAACATAAAAAAGATGTTCAAAATAATATATTGGTAAAAATATTCGTGACGATTGTAGATAATATTGTCATTACATATTGAACAAAAGCTGGCTTGCAGTTATTTCATTGCGGGTATCTTTCGAATCGATTCGTCCAATTTATAAATGTTGCCATGGTGAAATGTGATGCGTAGCATTAAATAACTTGTCAGTGTAGATAATCGTGAATAATTTAATATTAATCAAACGTGTTACTAGCGATCGCATAATATTATAAATGGCAATGCGTTGGTCACTATTAATACGATAATTCGCTTGTATATTTCTTTTTCAAATCAAATAAGTTCACTGTTTAATTGTTAACATTGTAACTTAGTCCATAAATTTTTATGTTAAGTAATGTTAACTTAGTTTTTAATTCACTTTTAGTGCAGATTCGATACTTTTAAGGACAGAATATAGACAAGCATTTAGCAATTATAAATCAATTGATTATTGAAAAATACGTTGATGAAAATGTAAATATGCAAGACGATACCAATGTATCAGTACATATAGAAATATATGTATTTCGGACAATAATTATGTTTTAATAAACGTAAGAAAATTGAAATAAATGTTGTAGACATTTAAGTACAGGTTTGATAAATATATCAAATACCTTTGTTCCTACCGCATACCTACGAGTAGGTCTTGTGATCGTCCTCTTCATATATTTGTCGTGATAACGAAAGTTTAAGCATATGCAATCATAATTATTGCACTACATTTGACACATTACCTTTTTAATGTATGACTCATAATTAAATTACTAACCGGCTCAACTCCCTTATGTTTTTCGGTAAAGCCCGAGTACTTTCGGATTTAAAAACAAATAATCGAAAAACATTTAATCGTGTGTATAGACAGACACGAAACTACGCAAGTCAGTAAATAAAATAACACAAGTGATTTAATGATGAAACAATGATACGCGAGGAAAGTCATACGATATAACGATAGTGCATAGGCTGAAGAGCGGGGCGCAGGCGCGGACGCAATGTGCGCGCACGACCTTTAACGCGTAATTATTACGCGCGTGCGGCACACGCACCGCTGTTGCAGCGGACCACGCTTCAATCTCGTCACACACGAAGCTATAATATATATTACAGCACGGCATATTACGATATATTACAATATGCTTTCGATTGTAACACTCGAGTGGCCGCACACTGAGTATTGTAATTCTCCTTTTTACGTCATATATATATGAGAACAGGTGTAGTAAGTTATATCTCGGTATACTAAAACATATTATTGCGCAGATAATACATATATTATAGCTTGGTATATTAATATATATTATAGCTCCATCTATGACGACTTTACCCGCTGTTCGACAGATATGGAAAATGCTACTCGACAAAACACTTGCCCCTTTACTGAACATAGTTTTTTGCCGGATCTTAATCAGACATGTTAAACAATCGCTATTTTTAAATGAGTCGTTGCTACGTCTGTATGTGTGTTATTATCTATGTAAATTGCTACAGACATTTATATGTACCGAATAACAGACAATTATGTACCGTTGTTCCCTTTAGTAGGTATATAGACAATTCACGCTTTCTGTCGATATCAAAATTTTGTATTTACTTTATCGAATAATATATAGTGTTGTAAAAATCGCATTCGAATAATGATTGTTTCATTTTAAATCAAAATTTTTAATAAACTGAAGCTCGCAATAAAAGCGATGGCTGCTACAACAGTCGTCGCTAGGGTTGTCATGTGGAGCAAATTGTCTGAATAAAAATTGAGTGAATGCAGTTAGCATTGGTACGAATAATTAATGACATTAGAAAGCGAATTTTATGTAGGTTTTAATGAACATAACTTTTAAAAAATTAGGTAAACAGGATCAATATAAGTAACGAATGATAATAATCGAACAGGTATAAGATATCTTCTATATTTTCAGAACATTCTTTATTTTCTTTTAACAGGAATAAATGATATTGTGTAAACCCTAATATATATAATGGATCTTTTAAAATCAATAATACTGAAAAATAAATTCTTACAAAGCGATGGGAATATGCTAAGAAGCTATCGGAACAAAGCTACAGAAGAGTAAGCGCACATAGCGCACTAAATTTGACAACGCAACAGTAAAAAGCGTGACTGCCGAGGAGGAGGTTCTGGGTTCAAATCCCTGGTCCGGAACTACTGCATTTTTGAAACTCAGATTTGCTAGTAAAGGCTCGGAGTTTCTGGTATGTATGAGGTGTATGGAAATAGGCTCACCACCTACTCCATAGAGGGACATAAACCTAAAAAGTAACACGCGGGAGTGTACTATTCTCGCAGCCTACCTTTTCAGGGTCTACAGGCGTGATTTTACACGTTACAAATATACCTATTAATCGGTATAGGTCGTGATAAATTAATAATTTTACTAAAGGTGTTGGTTACGTTAGCGAAAAGTGGACAGCCCTATGAACACATTACACGGATTAATGGGTGAGTTTTAATCGGTGCTTCGACGGCGGTCGCAGCCTCGTAACGGAAGGCTCGCTATATTGTGCGCGAACGCCTCTTTAGCGATTAAGGCTTCGTTCATACTTGCAGATAACGCATAAAAATATTGCAAACATAACTTTGCACGTACGTTCTACCAGTTATCTCATACTATTACGTCTAGTAAAGCTAAGTTAAGAAAATATATAATAAAAAGTGCTTGCCCAGCTCTGGGGTCGGACTGAAGATGTCTTCTGCACTTGCAACCACTAGTGTCATCACCATAATGCGTATTTCAGTCCATTGCTGGACATACGCGTTTTCTAATGATCATTATCGCGCCCTGTCTTCGATGTGTCACAATCAATTGACGTGGGCTACGAAGTTTTCGAAAAGCATTTAAGAAATATATTCCCTTCCCCAGTACGATAGCGATTAGGAATGGCTGCCAATAAATTCTGATGCTTGCGTCTGTGTCGTATCTGTCATATTACGTGCTGGTAGATGTGTAAGGAGCCTTATACAGTTAACGACAATAATTTGCCGAGTATAAAAATATACGCGTCAGTATTTTTGATATAAATAAGTAACTACATTTATCCGGTGCTTTAACTTTAACGAAACGAGAACTAGTTTTTGTGATAAGTAAAGATTTCCATTATGGAATTTAATATAGATTTTAATGACTAAATGCCTACACGCTTTAATTTTAATGATGTACCTACGGTATGAATATACGACTATTTTACTTTTAATGATCATTGTGAACATGACCTTAGTAATCAAGGCTCCTTTTTAGTTAAAAGCCGTCTTTTAAATAAAAGAATTATGCAAATTAAACCATGTCTGAATAAATTGATCTATGAATATAGATTGATGTAAGTTTTAATTGCATGTACGTCAAATTAGTCAAGCGATTTTAAATTACGTAGGTACCTCAAATAACCAGTGATAAAATGTAAAAATTTAGGCAAATTTTGTTAGGTATAAAATGAAAAATTTTACCCGTGTTATTTATAACTTTCCAAATCTTGCATAATTGTTCAAATATAAATCTTCCATTGTTTACAGCCTCACTTCAATCCGTAGTTGGAATTAAAGTTTGCTTTTTTATCGGGAATTTACCTGTACTTATATTTGTTACCTATATCCATATTTAAACAAGTATTTTCATATGTTTCAGTGGTAGAGAATAGACATACGAGTACATTCACATAACTTTCAATGACTTTTATTTTACACTAGCGTACCTACTCGCAACTTCATCCGCGTGGGTTTCTAAAACTCTAAAATGAAAGTAGCCTAAGTTACTTCTTGTTACCTACAGCCGCCAGTGAAAGTCCCTTCAACATCGGTGCAGCCGTTCCAGAGATCAGCCGGAACAGACTGTTGCATTTTGTAAAAAGCGATTATTTTAACATTACAAACAGACAGTTAAATGTAATATCTATCGTTCATTTTATTAGTGTTACCAAGGAACGTCAAGTATTAACTCAATATTCGATATAAACCAAATTTACATATTGGTAATCGCATTTTCGACGAATCACATAGAGCTGAGCTGCGGCTACGATGACTCCACTGTTCCTGGCACAATCGGACATAAGCGGCCCGAGTGACATGTAAATCGTGATCGGGCATAGCATGATCCGTCGCTACTACGCACTACCGGTGCCACTGCGCTGACTCAGCGAATTTAGAACACCTGCTGTTTTTTACTACAACCCAGCTTAGATACCGTGCACACTATTTGAACCCCTATTTCTTTGGTATTACAGATGAATTTCCCGTGACGTGTATCAGAGTAAAGATGTTCGGTATCGCGGTATCGAATTCGAGATAACAACGCGATGTTATTGTTAATTACGAACCAAATAGACTTGTTATGCAACAAAACATTTCTTTGCTTTAAGCTGCTATTTATCGACTAATTAGACTGTCTTGCTCAGTACCTACTTATAATACATTTCGATCAGCTGTTGGAACATTAAATGTGTAAAGGTTTGTGTATGAATTGATAAAACAGTAACTGTTACATTGGTAGTGTATTAATTGTTATTTATTCACTAAAATAAATGAATATTCTAAGAAATATTAGTAGAGAAGCAAAATTATTTATTGGTCCGTTTTGCCTGATATCACCTATAGAAGGATACTTTAAGCACGATTAATTGACAAGGGTTATGTACGTACAATTTCAACATATGTGCTGTTCGTTACCAGGTAGACGCCGTCAATGCGAGTAGATGAACAATACATGGCCAGTCCGCTTCCCACCAACGTACCGACCTTCGTCAAAACTTTATCTAACACATCCTATAATCATATTCTCCCCGAACGATGTTTTTTTTCATCTAAAACCATAATTCCTTGATCCTAATGCCAAAAAAGTAAAGATGTTTTTAATCTAACATTCGAGAGATTGACAGGTCGGTTCGTGCGTTCCCGCCGCGCCGGAGGCCCTTTATCAGGTAAAAACTTTGATTAAAAATATTTCAGGGAAAGCTCGCCAGCCGCGCCGATGTTATCGCGGCATTTCATTTTAAACGTTTGCTGTTCAGCTGTTCTGTTATATGTACTTTTGAAATACGAAAAAACAATATTCAATTTGCTTATAACGTCACGATCATGCAGTCCACTGCTGGACATAGGGCTCCCCTGAGGGGCTATGCCCATAAAAATGTACTGACGAATGTGATTGCTTTGAAATAAATAGACATACAAAATATAAATATATATATCTGTACACGCATCACTGATAGACTTAATGACCACGTTGTCATGAATAGTAAACAAATATATTAATATGAGAAGTTATCTTATAAAATTCGCAATAATATTCTTTTTTTATTGCTATATTTAAATATGTCTCATTACTTATACAACCTTATAAACAAATCACTCTTGAAAATATCTTTAATAAGCGTGTACGTAGTCTTGCAATGATATTAAAGGCTTGCGTATTATACCCCGTACGAAAGAACAACTGGACTCGGAAAACGAAGAAAATGCGATTCGTAATAACACAATAATGTACCGATCACGGTCGTCGACATCCCAACCACTGGCGAATGCACCCCACTGAAGCGGCCATTTCTCAAATTGAAGCGAGCGTATTCAACAGAAGCGGGTGAGTTCCCTTTCGAAAAAAATATCGAAGTAAAACCATCCCCTAAAATTATTTTAGTGAAAAGAAAGGAACTTAATACAGTCCCCACCGTGCCTCCCTTAGGCGCACCCCTCGCGTCGTTGGTGTGCGTGCGACGCACTGCCTAGTGTGAGTGGCCTACGATACCAAGTGGTTGACAGCTCGGCAAGGCACGACGGATGTGCTCATATATTTATTTTTTATTTGTACGCAATAAAATAAAGTTCGTATACATATGTGTATGTTTCCCTAAATACCAGTATTTAATATTTTGAACTTATTATTTGTGTATTAATTAATTCGTTAAGTAATAAAAATTAAACAATATTGATATCCCACAAACCGAGTCGTTTAATAAGACAATAATTTTGCAACGTTTAAAATCATTTTCAATATTGCATTAAAAATTTATTTATAAAATAGTATCTATAGCATTACACTATTTTGATCCATAATATTATAATATGATGATGAGATAATATGATGACTTAGTAAGAGACTCGCCACGTACTCCATATTGGAAAGTAATCGTAACTGGTGAAACGTGGGAGAGACTCCTCGGGCACCTCATCGGGGCATTACAGGCGTGATGTTACGTAATTTATATGATAGTATTGCTACAAACGTTATACTTATATTCTTGTCTTTGTAAATGTTCTAATGATAATATAATAAAAAAAAATTTAATATCGTGTTTATAATGTGGCAACCCTAGCATAGAGTACCGTACCGGGCGGCGGCGTCGGGAAATCAACACACACAGCGGCCGAGCGTACCGACAGCGCGTCCCCACGCGGAGGGCACAAAGCTTGGCCGACTGACTACCGAGCAAGATGTGTGCTATACATATTATACGAACACACGAACCCTACTGAACGTATGAAGTGGGAATCTTAAAAGCATTTTGTTATGCTTTCTATACTCAATACACAACGAAATATAGCATGGCGGCTCGGGTAATCGTCGAATGGTGTACATAAATTATTATTGGTAGAGAATGCAAGTGATTAAATTAGTAAAATACTTATTGTATGTTTACTGATTCGTAAAGCCATTCAGTAAGTTTAAACGTATATTTACAGTATTCATTTTTGTATAAATTAAAAATAAGTCGCATTTATGGGTATAAGGAATATTTTTATTCGTTTATTTGTGTTATTTATCAATGATTATTTGAAATCGGCAAACGAATAAATTATATAAATATATCTTTATATTTTCAATAGATAGATTTTGTAAGCCAATTTCTCAACTAAAACCACGAAATGTTGATACAAAATTATCATTAAAACGTCTCACGTTTAATCCTCTAAGGACTGCCTACAAGAAATAGGACACTTATTATTATTATGAAAATATTATGAAAGTCCCTATAGGTATTATGAAGTGGGTGAAAAGAAAATATTACATATAATATTATTATGAAAATATGCTGAGAGTGGCTACTGATGAAGCCTGCTACAAAAATATAACTATTGTTAAATTTACCATCATGACGTCATTATTACTTCCACGGCTACCATGTTACAATTGATCAATTACTTTAGTAAAAGCATTAATATGATTTTGTGCACAATTGTATGAACAATTGCACAGAACAATATATACTTACTCACTTAGGTACAGCGCATAGAACGTATTAGTTACGAGCTGGAACTTTGACATGACGTTTGTGCCTACTATCAACTGCTGTCTGGATCTCCACAAGGTTAATAACCCTGGTGACGGAATAGTTCAAGAACTGTTCCATCAGGAAAAGACTACGGGATTCGATTACTAATTGCAGTATATCCTAATTAATTCAGATAAATTGAGTGTAGTACATTCATAAGTTTCTCCAAGTAATATATTTTTTGTACTTCTATAGTAGGTACTTATATAATTTATGTGTCATACATTACCGTTGCAGTATTAATAATTTAACAAATTCTAACAAAATCACAAATATATTTTTGTTCAATTCGCAAGTCAGTAAAAACAACGATTGAAACAAAGAAATCCACTCTTATCACCCCCGTGCCCTCATCTCGTCATCTCACGCTCTCAGATCGACTCCGCGGCGGATTACAACCTCGCAACGACATTAGCCACTCCGCGTTCACGTCTAAAATATAAGAGGAAGCGTTTTTATTAATATATAATTATCCTTGAACGCATAAAATGATCGTATAGCCGCACCCAAAATAATAAGACATAATAAGACATCCTCACAAAGATCGTGCCCATGTTATGGTGCGCTAATAAAACGCTCCCGGAACTATTTCGAGTTGTACGAACACTACCGAGATGCACGCCAGCTCCTGATAGATTAGCCCTGTCTACTGAGATGCACGCCGGCTCCTGATAGATTAGCCACGTCTACTGAGGTGCACGCCAACTCCTGATAGATTCGCCACTACTACTAAGGTGCACGCCAGATCCTGATAGATTAGCCCCGTCTACCGAGATGCAGGCCGGCTCCTGATAGATTAGCCCTGTCTGCCGAGGTGTACGCCAGCTTATGATAGAATAGCCCCGTCTACCGAGGTGCACACCAGTTTTTGGTAGAGTAGCCATGATAGGAATATGAAAACCGTCTGACAAAGGCTTATTACCTACTTTGTTTAATGATTATTAATATACTTGTTGCAGGTACTTTATATTGAATGATCATTGATTTGTTACTACCGTTTCTCTTCTTGTTATTTTATTGAATTGTTTACTGGTTAAGATCATTGTAATGAGTTTATCAACTGATTGTTGCTGGTTAATTATGACGCAACTGAGCGGACAACTCTTTTTAAAAGAAAGACATTCTAAATACAAAATGGGAAAAATAAGTGAGAAACGCTGCGTGAAAGTGAGGCGTAGTTTTGGAAGGGCATTCTAATGTAAAATCTCGAGTGTGAAACAATAAAAGTATAAGTCTTACGTTTTTCTTTGGTGTTTCAATTTCCCATCCGTTTTAATTTACTGCGACACTTTCTATTCACTTGAAGAGATTTTTCAGGAAGGGAAGAACTACTTTTATCATTATCATTATTTTTAGATAACATCATCACGCCTGTTATCCCCGAAGAGGTAGGCAGAGGAGCGTAAAACACTCTCATAATTCACCAGTTACGTTTACGTCCCAATATGGAATAAGTGGTGAGCCTATTGCCATGCACC
>DWTO01001447.1:0-16254 GCA_018244755.1 Jemadia pseudognetus
CACCTTAATGGCTCCACCAGGTATATCGGGCCCTGTCCGTCTCTGTAATTTTTAAGCTATGATTGACATGGGTTTAAGCACTGTGATTTCTCCATATCCCCGGAATCTTATTTGATCTTTACGCGGCTGAAAGAGCTTAAGTGGTAATTTTACTTAACGAGTAATCTGTTAGACGTCGGTGTTGCAAAATATCGGTTTGTTGTGTACACTCCGAATGTCAAGTCACGGTATTCTTACATTCTTCATATAAACATTGTCATATGACGCTTGGTTATGTGTTCTCGATACAATTATGTCCACAAGTCGATTAATTGAATGTTTATGTAATACCAACTTTCCCTTTCACGTTGTACATTGTCAAACAATGATTGATTATTTTGCTTTAATTGACAGGTTCCTACTGATCGTAACTAGTTTTAGTACCCACGAATACTTATACCTCACTCCCCCTCACCCCCTTCCACTTTTCCCCTCGTGTGATAAAAAATAAGATTAAATATAAGATTTTGTTTTTGATTAATATATTCAATCTGTGATTGAAATAGTGGTTGCAACCGCTACTTGGAACATACATATATTTAACATGATGACATTACTTTTTTAATGAACATCTTTTTAAGCAATCTTTTTTTATTATAAAAATATATATCCCATTGTAAAACGCTTGGCAACTCAACTTGGACTTTATATTTAGGATGTGTTGAAGTCATCAAAATACACAATTGTGACCATATTTTTAATTAAATCCAAATCAATCGGTCATTTGTCGTAGCCTTCAATTGTTTCGGTTATACACACGAGTATATAATGATATGAGTATATATATACGCTAGATTTAATAAAATCATAGGAAGTATTAGTATTCTCGAGAAAATCGATGTAGCAGTTTCATACCTTTGATTGGCAATTAACTCAACTTTAAAATGCTGTGTAACAACGTAAACTCTTGTGTAAATACGCTAAGCAACTCTAACTCTGGTAATAGAACCATGCACGGGGAGTATCTTAACTATTTTATATAAAATGTAAGTCACTAATTCTAGGTCTACTAAGCTTCTTTGATTTAATTTACTTATTTTCTAAAATCGGCAAATGTACGTGTTACGTCGTACATAAAATGTTGTAAATGTAATGTACCTAATTATTACTCGTGATACAAATCTAATATCAATATGAACACACATACGGTAAGATGTGTACCTAGCTTACATTAATTCTCGTTTTGATAATAATCACGAGCCGTACGACTGTTGCTGGTCTCCGCCCTAATGTGGACCAGATATTATCTGAAATTACCGAATAATGAGAATGCTCGAAAAAATGACACTAAAAGCTGGTTTGTTGGAAGTGTGATAACGGCTCGAGATTAAGTTTGAGATTGATGTTGAATATAATTTTTATTGCCTTCCTAAGATCCCGAGTCAGCTAATGCTTTGGAGGTTGTTAGTTCGTCACAGTTATAAATCCACTTTATGGCGTCTAATTGCTCAATATTCCAGAAATTTATTGCTATTGTGTCTAAGTGTTTAGCATAACAACTCATAGTAAGTTTTAGAGAGTTGTATTTATTCTATCGCGTTTTCATTTCGTATCGTCCTGTTTACAAGTATTTGATTACTTTACTTATAAATAATCTTCAGGGGGGGGGGGGGGCAACCTGCGGCACGCGAGGCACGGCTCTTAGAACGATTATTTGTGGCTTTTGATAAATGTACCCAAGTTCCCATTTCAGTTTGTGTTTGACATTTTAAAATAAATATTATCGTTCGGTACGTGTTACAAAATTTCTTTTAAATTATTGATAACAAATATGAAAAGCTAAGTACCTTTTTTGCATACCTTTTAAATACGTATTTAATTGCGGCTCTCAAAAAATTTCAAGTTTAAAAAAATGCTCGGACTATCAACTAGGCTGGTATAGATAAATAATACAAAGAGTAAAAGCAATAAAAATAGTACAGACTTAGCTTCTAATGTTCCACTTCTTTCTATCACATTTAACATGCTTACAGATAGAATGAGACGAAAGACGCGGTTGCTGAAACACTACCTGTGTTGTTTAGCGTTACCAAAATAAAAATGTAGTTAACTTTGAAGATTTATTTATCGCCGTTGACATTCATTCGATAGGCCAAGTTTATATCGTCTGTCGACCTTCTTAATTCTTAACACTTTTGAATATAAAAGTGACGTTTTTTTAAAATTCCAACAATTTATCAGTCGTTAATACCTATTTGGGAAGCTCTTTATCATTTCTAAAATGTTATAAAAGTCGACACAAAATTTAACTCCGAGATCTTACGTACGACAAGCGTTTTTTAATTTAATTATTATAATAACTACTACCTACCTACCTCTTCAGGGATAACAGGCGTGAATGTTACTTTTTTTTACCTATTATAATAATATGTTTAAATATATGCGTACAATTACATTTATAACGTGTTTAATTTTCGATTAAAAACTAAATGAATCTCACTAACGCTGTCTAACAACACACAAGCGAATAATAATAATGTATTCGAACCCCAATCCAAGGTCCGCATTGTTTTTTTTTCACCGCGCCACGAATGGTCGTTAGGCGCGGTGTCGGTCTGAGCGGTGGGTGTGCACGGTTGGCGCGCCGTATGCGCGGTGCGAGCAAGAACGCGGGGCGCGGTAAAGCGGGGAGAGCGACGCGCGGTGCGGCGAGCGGGCAGTGCGTGCTCGACAAGCGGTGTGAGCGGCCGCCATGTCTTTCGACGAAATCATAGCCAAAGTAAAAGCGCACCCCGAGCTATGGCAGTCGTCGCACCCCTTTTACCGACATCGCGTTGTCAGCGCGAGAACATGGAAAGAGATCGCGTCGGAACTAAAAGCGGATGGTACGTATAATCATTTAACGGACTACATTTATACATATTTACATAAGAATGATTTCTAATATTCGTCTTAGTCTTACCATGTTGCTAATCTTCTAAGTAAGGAACACTGGAACACAGCGTGTAATTACTTAGCATACGTCATAGAGTCGTAGCGCTCGGGGGCGATAAAATTCCGCAGCGCGTTCAAAATGGCGGCGGGCGCGGCGTGACGCCGCATGCATGAGTGAATGAACCGGTTCGAGGCGGTTCGGGGCGGCCCGCCTGATCCAACCGACGAATTTTGTCTGATAAGCGTTGTATATACAAGTCCTATTAAAAATGTTTTGGTGACATTTTAAATAATATGAAAACATGTTGACCGTTTTATTAAGTACTTCGTTAGTTTTTATGTGTTCTATGGCGTAGTTACGTCGTTATCTGGCGTACCTACATATATTTATACCGCAATATAACTTCCTTTTCCGTTTACGGTCATGTCTGTTTTCCGACAACGGGGACCAAGTAAAATTAATTGGTCGTCATGACGTTCGCACGAATAATCGCGCGGAGTGGGTATGCAAAAGAGGAAGCGAGTGCGTGCAAAATGGCGAAATGACTGCGCTGCGACAAGATTTCGTCTTTGTGCGAATACACTATGACGTGTCGAACCATTTGGCTTGATTTGTTATTGGAAAGAAACCCCGCTAATATGGTTGCAAAGTAAATAAAGTAAAATCATGTACCTACGTAAGTAAATAAAACATTAATATTCAATTACATGCAAACTTTTTTATTTGTGATCAGAACAAATCATACGTGAATAAGGAAGTGACAAATAATAAATGATGTGGATGAGGAATAAAAAAGGATGTGGAATGACGATAGTATTCAATCCACAAATTGAACACCAAAATATGAATATTTTAAAACAGTTTTATAATCGACCAATTCACGGTTCATAAATATGTTTTTTAAATGATTAAATATATCATCTAAATTATTCTAAACAGTTTGGTAACGAGTGATAGTGCGTTTGAACGATTAAATTGAACCCAAGTTACTTTAAACTCACGATTTATGATAATTGTGACATTATTTCACAGTAACAAATTTATTTCTCCGGGTTTCGTTTACGATACTTACTGAGCTATAAAAATCTAACACAAAATGTATTATTACAGAAAATCTCATACGAAAACGATGGAAACACCTTAAGGACAATTACAGGAAAGAGCACAAGAAAATATTAGCGAAGACAATACCCACATCTTTCTGGCATCACTACAATGAGCTTCTGTTCCTTTCGGACGAGTTGATGTACATTGACAGTTCGGTTGGTACAGAAGTGAGCGATAATGAGAGGAAAAGTAACGATGACATAGATAGTGACGACGCGCCCTTAAAAGCTAAAAGACCCAGAAGAGCTACAACTGAACCCACCGTATCACCCCCAAAAGTCCAGTTGCCTCCTGCAGTGTCTCGGGAAACGACAGGTATACAATCACTTATAACAAGAAGTACAGATTCAGGAAAATTGAACTTAATATTGAACAGATTGAACGCGATGGAGGAGATTGTCGAAAGTCGCAATCAGTCAGCGGACGACACAGCGAAGCATGATACGGACTACATGTTTATACTAAGTTTACTGCCAATAATGAAAAAATTAACAGACATACAAAAGCTACAGTTTCGAGGGAAAATGAACGATTGGTTATTGGACATAGTAACACAGAACGAGTTCACAGATCGGTTCGATTATCAAATTTACGAACAGAATAATAGTAAGGACATCCAACCGCCCACTGGGTAACGTTCATGCTAAGTTTAAAAGGACTTAACAGACATAAAGACAAGTTGTCAAGTTGTTCGTAAGTTGTAACGCCCTAACGTAACGTAAGTCGCGGCAACGAGTTATATCCATACGTTACACCATTGTGATAATTGCAGCAATCATAATAAAATAAACGATGAAAATACCTGTACTAGTAGTGTTTATCTTGTATCTCGCTACATAGAAAAACGCATTTGGACCTTAACACACGATGCACGAAGTTAAAATAATTCAAAAATAACCCCTTTTTATGTATATAGCATAAAATTATTACAGTATTAAAATATCATAAGAGTTCCTCGAGTAAGTTAAGAATGTCGTTAATCTACTGTTTTGGGACGTTAGGATAAATATGCCTTATAAATATATTTTATGCTATTATTGTTAAATAAGAATTAGATACAACCCTATTCATAAACGATCAACGCCGAAACGCTCAGGTATTGTTGTAATTCTGTAAGAGTTTAAAAGACAAAACATATAGACAATCTGTCTCTGCTGAGCATGTGTGATGGTTTGTCCAGATATTTTTTATACGTAAATTGTAAATAAATGTATACTGTGATAAACAATAAAAGAGTTATAAAAATACAAATAATGTTTTTATATTAATATTATCCTTGAATAACTTTGTCATCAAACAGGCAATGAAATAATCTTATAAATGTAGATAAATAGATAAGAATGTAAAAAATAGATTATAATTCAAAACATATTTTAATCAATTGTAATAGGAACACATCGTATCTTTATTAACACGAGAATGTAGGAGTATTCATATGTACAGAATACAATTACATCTATATTCATATTTTTTCTACATTTTAATTGTGATACCTACTCCCTGCCTAACCCGTGAGGGACTACGGTGAGGTGAGATGAGAGTGAGGTGAGGGATTCCGGATGAAAATCTTCTGTTAAGGTCAGATGCTGAATTCCACATTCTCCATACTTATTTCTATTATGTAGCAGTAGTTGGTCTTTTGTTGGCGTCACTAAAAGTTAGACGATACAAACTTAATGCCCATCTTACCGTAACGCCACTTTGACCGAGACCATTGCAATTGTATTCTAGGTGTCAGTTTCATCCACAGTGACCGCTGAGCTCCCCGCTGACTCCTTTCCTTTTTAGGTACACACATACACAATGTCATTTAATACATAGGTTCAATACTTTAATATATCAATAATATTAAACAAAGTCGAGTTCGCGCTATGACTGGTTGTTAGTGCAGTGTTTAGTGAACCTGACTGTGGCGCAGAGGTCGTGGGTTTGATTTCCACTCAGAATAAATATTTGCGTGATGAGTTCAAGTATTCGTTCAGTGAATGTTAAAAATATATCTATTAAGTGTATGTTTATGTCGTTATGTTAGTTGTATATGTAGTTTAATAGTTGACTGGTTACAAAGAGCTTGTGTCCCAAGACGTTATGTTAATTTGGTGACCAGAAAGCCGATGAAGTACATATATATGTAGTTGTAAATATGTTTAAATTTTGTTCTGGATGGATATCGGACCCACGGACTCACAATGCACTTAATGCTATTGACCACTACAGAAACGTCTACTTATTCAATATCTTTGAATTCGAATAATTCATAAGTTAAAGGTTTTATTTAGGAATAAAAAATAAGCTAACATTGTTATGTATATACATATTTACATGATAATTATGATATTTAAAAAACGGTTTAATTTCCTTTCAGATTCAGAGTTGGTGAAGAAACGCTGGAAACATTTAAAGGACACATTCCGAAAAGAGATAAAGAAGATGGCGTCGAACCAGGTGGCATTGTCCTCCTGGATCCATTACAACGAGCTGCAGTTCCTTACCGATGAAATAACGAAGAAACCAAAGCAGAAAAAAGAATCCGGCGAATCGGAAAGCGAAAGTGAGTCTGACGAGAAACCACTCAAAGCGAAGAGACAAAGTAAAAGAAAGCGGTATGATCCAATAGTTACGACATCACGGGTTGATTCCAAGAAGCAGAGTTCGATAAAGTTTAAAAAAATAATGCGCAGTTTGAACACGTTATCGAAATCTATCGAAAAATCGCCAAACGTGAACGCAGCAGACGAGCACTTGAAAAACGACACTGACTATATGTTTTTGGTCAGTCTGCTGCCGACCATGAAGAATCTGTCCGACGTGCAAAGGTTGCAGTTCAGAGGCAAGATTAACAACTGGCTGTTGAACGCATTAGTCGAGAACGAGTATTCGAATTGCGATAGTAAAGCATATGTGCAGATGCAAATCAATGACGTCAAACAAATTCTAGGATGATCGTAGACAATATTGAAAAAACAAAAGATTATTTAATTTAACATTACATCGAATAAACGTTTCAGAGGTATCGGTTTAAATTACACTAAAACAGCTTTTGCTTAAAGATTTTTGCAGTAATAAACGGTGATTGTAGATATTATTGGCAAAGACAAACCTATTGTTCAATCGATTTTATTATACTCATTGAACGTTTCAAAAGAATCAATGCAATTGACACTCAATACTTTGATTATCGATATTATTTTTATAATAGTAAATTCATAAGTAAATAACATTGTTGTTTGAATCTGTAATCCAATCCATTGTGACATAAACGGTATATAGATTTTTATCCGTATCATTATAAATGACAGGAGGAAAGACAAATTTTAGTCATTTATGATTAAGAAATCAAGTTAAATAGTTAAAGTTAAGAGAAGTACAGTATATAATAAAAAACACACCTTGTCTGAAATATAGTAAACTATGAGTAAACATTTGAATAACTGACGGGTTAGGCAAATCAGATGTGTAAGAATGTAAAACGAAGACTTAATGTAAGTGAGAAGTAGGGTAAAAGTCACAATAGTGGACTGACGCAACTTTACACTATAATTTTCTGTTTCGCGCGAACATTGCGGTACTTATCGCGATATTGCATTTGAAGCTGTTACGTCAGACGAAATGGATGAGCATTGATAAGATATCGTATGGTATTATTACCTACCGCATTCCTTATAACTCCTTATAACAAATTAATAAAAATGATAAAGTCCGTTTCAGTTTTATAAGAATCACCTCAAGATTTAAATAAAACATCTACAAATATTAAATATAACAGTAAAACAGACATGCATAATATAATAAAATACCAACAAATATTTACATATTTTTACTACGTTAATAATTTTGTATTAAGGAACCATTTATCATAAAATGTGATAATAATAATAATGGCATTACAATGTAATGTAAGTAAATATTAACATTTGTATTTCAAACTCATTAAATGTTACACAAGTGTGAATTGGCACTAATTCGGCTAAACACACGGAAGCGTAGTCACAGGTGATTCTCCGAGTGTCAGTGGGTGCGCCGGCGCATCGTCTATACGCTTACCGCTTACCCAACACGGCCACATTCCAACGGCGAACGCGGGAGCGGACGCACGTGGAATAGCTCCAGTGTTGTAATGTAATTTATAGCTTCGACTGCAGGCGCCGATAATACTCTTAACGATTGGCCATACCGTATATGGCAGAAATATTGAATATGAAACTGATGAAATATTAATACAAACCAGTATGTGGGCATGTATTAAAACGCCGGCACAAAGCGGAATTCCATTTGAACAGCCCACAAATTGCAACTGACGGTAGTCTAGTACAGTACAAATATTAATTACTGGGCAATTACGAAAATGATTTGCAGCTGAGATAATATTAAGTCAACCGCTTCCCACTCAGCTACGCGCAATGTTATATATCCAATCAATGATTGCTCTGTATAATGCCTCAAATTTTTTTATTAAAATTATCCCCTAAGGCTGGATTGACGTAAAGCACCGAATAATTGGCATATCTGAATAATTGGTTTGTATCATTTGTATGCCGTTCAATTTCAATTAACTTCAGTCACCCAAGGTAGTTATTTAAACGATATTGTACCATTGTACACGTATTGATGATTAAAACTTCAGAGCGTTGAGAAAAATCGCCGTGCTTAATTGTGTAATACATTTAATAACTCAGAGGAGTCAAAGGCACAATTGCGAGCGTATCGTAAGCAACATGACAATCGCATTTAAATGTAAACGTGTTGAAAAATTGCAGTTAAATTAGTTTAACCATTACTTTTATTCGACGCTCGGAGCGATTGTCAAGAGAATATTTAAACTGTTGCCGCACACTCGATAAGTCCATGGCATTTAGGACTGTTGCAGAAACGTATACAATTAATTATTTGTACACGAAGCGCGTTGACTAATTGTTTTCTAACGGATTGGGGTAGCCAGAATATTCAAATACTAATTCGCAACATGTCGCAAACACGCAGAGTGGTGGATAGCAAGCAGCCAAATGAACTTGTGGGGTGTCTACTCGTCTAATCCAATATAAACTGGGGCTTCTCTCTGGCGCGTGTATTCAGTTTATATCCTGAAATTTACCAAGAGGGTAAACACTCCCGGCAACAATGATCTATCGGTACTGATCGCGTTGCCAGTATGAAAGACGGT
Organism: Jemadia pseudognetus; assembly: GCA_018244755.1. Taxonomy (NCBI): domain Eukaryota; kingdom Metazoa; phylum Arthropoda; class Insecta; order Lepidoptera; family Hesperiidae; genus Jemadia; species Jemadia pseudognetus. Next base: position 9,183 of record DWTO01001447.1, read on the forward strand.
GCTCGAACATATCGAAAAAAGTTGCCGAAATAATGTAGTAGAATTGTGTCAGAGCTTAAATAATTTAATATTTTTTATTTAAAAAAATGGTCTTACTGTAACAGAACTTAAAAGAAGGCGATGTCGTTATAAATTAATTCCAGATTTTATCCATTACCCTATTCTTGTAAACAATGTAATTTTAACGTTTTCTAAGTTCGCTTGCAAGTATTACATTTGAATTAATTCGATAACTTGAATTACCTTTGTTTTACTTACAAAGTTGTGTTCAATAAGAAAACAAGACGATTTAAAATCTCTATTTGGCGTCACGGAATGTTTTCTGACAATTTTGCATAAAGACATCAATAAACATACACCAAATAAATCCACTATAATTCAAAAAGGGTAAATAATTAATTGACTGTATAAAGGCTAAAGTATTTAAACGTAACATCACGCCTGTTATCCCCGAAGAGGTAGGCAGAGGAGTGTAGTACACTCCGACGTTTCACCAGTTACGTTTACATCCCACTATGGAATAGGTGGTGAACCTAATGCCATGCAGCAGGTACAAATCCAGACTAAAATATTTAAAAATCTGTCAATTCAGACTGGACCTGCGTGTTGAAGTGTGCTCGAGACTTCTCGCACTTGCGATAGACCAACGGCCAATCCAAAAAGGTTGCAACCAAGGTTAGACATGAAGATCTTAATATAAGCAGCATCAATAAAATACGAAAGTGTACGGAATAGCGAGTACACATATCATAACAGCGTTAAAGGCAAAACTGGCACCCACACTCTAGACTGCGCTGCCGTTCGTTTCCGCGTTTCTCATTAGCACTCACATTAATTTATGAGTCGTGTTTGCATATGCATAGACACTGCGTCCCTGATGACGAAGGGCCGCGGAAGGCAACATGCCACGCTAACTGTAGCTACATATCCGATTACGTCAGCTGATAACATCCATAAAATTTAAATGATTTAATCCAATAACTAATGATGTTCAAGTGCAGGAAACATGTCCTTTATTTATTTTATACACACAGCAAACGAGTATGCTATGTATATTATTGTTGGGATTAGATTAACATGTTGCCTGAGGTCAACGTACTGGTAATAAATCTAACCTAACCTCAATTAAGTACAGAATGTTTACTACCAATGGGTATTGATACTGATGTTTTACTATAAGATTGTTAGGTTGTACAAGGTAGTTCTATGTAATTCGAATCTCGACATTCACATTTTTTTTCACTTCCTATTACTCGCTAGGGCCAATTGGCAACTAATCGATTAATCGTCTTCGACAATTTCGCTAGCTTCGATTGCGTATTGCAATCAACAATCACACGCCATTAAATCGGGCGTAAATTACCCGACTTGGTATTTCATTCTAAGTAGATGATTCTTAACAAGATATTCTATGATCATAAACATATCGCGGGCCGTTTCTTCGCGGACCGGCTCGGCGGGTACCTTTCTCTATTTTAGCGATGCAAATCTCCCGTATTCACACATTAAGTGGCACGCAATACATTACAGTCCCCGCTGATGAGTGTGCCGGCCGACAACTGGTCCCTTTACCCTACATGGTCGCGCTGAATTCAACATATTAAATTATTATTTACTCGCCACGACAACGAAGCACTACGTTAACTTATTCACGTTGGACTGAGTAACGCGAAATATACGACGCTGTTGTATTATTCAAATTAATCTATTAATATTATATTTTTTATTTTACATATCGGTAAGATGACTTAACAAGAAAGATAACGTTTTCAATATAGCATAGAAGGAGCCGATGTAACCTATATCTATAAAATTGTTTAAGATGTTAGATACAGTGGTTTGTTTCTTACTTTATATCTAAATTGGTTTTCATTGCTTCTCCTTAATAACGAGATTTTTTTATGTTAATACATAATAGATGCTTATGTGCAGATATATTTTGTCTATTAAATATAACTATACTAACTAAATATAAAACTAAATAACTAAAATAGTAGGTAGTTATAAAAATACAATAAATAAATTTAAATCAAAAACTAAACGAAAGATGCACGTAAAAAAAACGTAACTTCACGCCTGTTATCCCCGAAGAGGTAGACAGAGGAGTGTAGAACACTCCCACAATTCACCAGTTACGTTTAGGTAAAGTTTACGTTTTAACGAAAGATGCACGTATTACACAAACACAGTTTTTTATATAGGAAATTGAATCACGAACCTTAGAACTTAAGCCACGACCATTATACTTCTCAATCTATTGGATGCCACCATTTTCTATTGACATAGACCCATCCACATTGTACATAACTACAAACAAGAACACAGTAAGCAATATACGGGACAAACTACATGCATGTGAGATGCATTTCCTCAACATCTAATAACATAAGTTATTTCACCATGATGCAACTACTTTCGCTGTATCCCGGTACTCGACTCCAACTAGTTTTTTGTTACACTAGCCATCGTCTTATCGTCTGATAACAAGTTGGTAAGCGGAGCGGGAGCGGAAAAAATGAGAATTATTATTAATCTCAATACTACTCTTAATTAATTTTCTCTAAATTTATAACATCGTTCGATACGTCGGTGTCCATTGCTTAGTAAAGGAATTCAGAATAATCTTTATTAAACTGAAAATGCAAGAATAGAATGTAAGAAAAATACTCTTCACTCCCTCATCACTCATCATTCGCATATTATGCTTATCATTATGAACTTCTCATCAATGTACACGCACCTCCATAAGGCTCTACACACGGCATTATTTAAGCGGACCGAAGGTTCATTTCTGTGGAAACAACCCGAACGCTTTATACGGGGGTGTATTAAAATTCATTTCGCGGTTGTAATCGCAAACACGCCGTTCATGAATATTTATAGGGGTTGGAAAAAAATTGAAAGATTTGATACTGATAAATCGTGCACTTGCCTCGACATGTTCCGTGTGCCGGAATTGGTAATACCTCTTTTTGTATTTCTTTTATATGGAATCTTTGTCATAGCCGTGTTTAAAGTTAGGGCAGGAAGATAAGGTACTTAGTTTCAATTGCAAAATTTCTTCAAAAGGCATTTATATTTCTTCAGATTTTCTGACATGACATAAATCGCGGAGGTGTTACCGTGCTTAGGGGAGTACACCGGGACGCCAAAAAGTTGTGTAAATATTTTTATTGTTTTGGGTAGAAATATTCGTAAAAATACTTTGTCTTACAAAACGAGAGACAGTTATATTGGATTATTGAAGAAAAAACTTAACTTCAAGCTTATATTCCCTGAAAAGCTAGGCAGAGAAGTGTTACTAACACCTTAGTATATTGATTTTTTTACTACTTAAGGGTCTTCGACAGGTGCTCAACACATACAAGGAGACTCCAAAATCGTTCTACATTCAAATGAATCAATTACAGAACGATGCCTTAAAAAAAAGATGCGGATGTCTTAAAACGATTCACTTCAAAATTTGGATGTCATGAATTATACAAGTTGGAATAAATTCACATTTTAAAAACTCTATGAAAAATAATATGAATCGTAAAAAAGGACGAAGAAAGAAGTCAAAAAGAGCGAACATTCAAAATTTGGAGTTTTCTGTAACGTTTTATACGTAACATCACGCCTGTTATCCCCGAAGAGGTAGGCAGAGGAGTGTAGTACACTCTAACACTCAGAATATTTTCTAAAGGGTGATAAAGTCTACTAACCCATATATGAATAGCATGGCAGACTATGAACTTTCTCGTTATTACAGAAGACTTCGTTCAACAATGAAACGATACAATATTGACGAGTACGATGATGTAACCATTCCCAGAAAAGTTATTTTCATTGCAGGTTTTTTTATAAAATTGATTTATTTTTAAAGGACAATCATTATAAATAATTGTACATAAAATTAGAGTGCACATGTACAATTATAGTACAAATTAGGTAAATATCCACAAAAGGGTTTTAGGTGTGTTACGAGTTATTATGCTTATAAAACCAATTGATCTTGTTATACAAAAATACAGTGTAGAAAATTATCTATCAAGTTCAGAAACCCGGGTACAGTTAGGCAACACAAGCCCTATTAAAATAACTGCAGATGTGAAACTTTCAACGAACGTCTGTACAGACGTCGGCGATGCAAATGAGCTGTGAAATGGCGGGCGAATGCATCAGAAATATCTCCGCTTGGTTACTTTATGTCCACGTTGCTACGGAAATATAGGGTTATGACTTATGAGATGCGTGTAGACTATATAACTTGAAAAGGAGACATATGAAAGGGTCCGTTCGAGTAAACTTGTGAAGTTTCGCCCGAAAAAAATGGTTGTGTGCTTCACCAAAATTTATTCAACAGATTAAACACAACAATAAACAAGCACGTAAATAGACAAACAACATTTACACTTCACTCTGTGCTAACTGCATAAAGTTCTTGTTATGTAACTATTAAGTATAATGTAATTATATATAACGATTGACGAGTATAATAAAATGAAAATAGCTCGAGATTCTCCGTAACTGTTAAGCGAGTTAGGTCGCACGCGCGCGACCGATCCGTGTTTATTGGATTGTGATACGCGTCAACTGTTACATCGACTGTACTGTTTGCAACGCGGCCCACCCGTTCCACACGACACGAGCACGGGACACGTGTCGCCGCGTCACATCCGTGTCCATGAGACATCGTACAACAGAAGCACTTCATGAATATTACCTAATAAGAAATTTAATTTATACTCGTATTACGCTTGGATAAATTAGATCACTATGAATATCCAAATTTACTACTAGTTTTTTCTACCATTCACTTATTTCATCTCATTACACATATATTGTCCCTTTATTGCGTGTGAAGCGTTAATGACACGCTGTAGGTATAAGTCGTGATAATTCATTATAATGTATAAAAAAATTGTTTGTAATTAAAATTTTCTCTATTTGATTCTGCTTTGCGAGCTGAATAAAATATGTTTGAAAAATAACAACGACATAGTTCGGTTATCCTATTATTATTACTAACACGTGATTACTTAACATAACAATTAACTGCTTAGCATCAGGTGGCCCGTCTGTCTCTTTGCTAGGTTTAAGTTATAAAAAATATATTACTACAGACATTACACCTATATGATACATATTAACGTGTCACTTACGTGTTCATCCAACGAGTAGGTGAGCTCTCCGTCGTCGTACAACACGAACCATCTCCGCTGCCATCTCTGGAACAAGTAATAAAATAAATCATTTTTATACATGTTTACAGTTCAAGATACTTTGCATCTCATAAGATTACAGAGATTACAGTTATCGTTTAAAGAGAAACAATTTAACATATTTCAAAAATGTTATAGCGAGCGTTTTGGTTCAACCACTTCGCTGCTGTTGTGCAGCACTGAAACTGATTTATTATCTCCTATGAAGCGGTTTAATTATTTCTTTAGAGTAGTAAAAACAACAATGATTATTAGTAGAAAATCACATTTGAAATTTGATTAAATTGGACTACTACACCAGATAGCATGTGATCTGCTGTTACAGTAGTTTATGATATTGTTTAAACACATAAAAACGTTTCAATATACAACCCTAGGCAGTTATTCATCTATCCGTTATTGTTATTTACGAAGAGCGAACTTTCAACCAGTTAACCCAGGATGATAAAAACTAGGGTAGGTACCTACTTAATTCCCTAAATTAAGCAAAATAAAATTACGATTAAACATTTCATGAAATGTCAGAATTTAACACTATCAACCCAATCTGAGACTTAAGTTTCAATATCAACAAAATATACCTCATCCTTTTACACAATATCTTATCCATGTCATTCTTTGTAAATGTCGGACATACGAGTACATATTCGTCCTGCCACCACAATTTTTATGTATCTAAGCGTGTAAACATTAAATCGTGTGGAGCTCAAATAAATACCAAAGCGTTAGTTTGTTCTGATACTACCGGCCATGACTCAGATAAACATGACATACTATAAATTCAATTCGATCGCGGCGGGCTGCTGTTAGGGTGACCAGTCTGTATACATTTTATCGGACAAGTTTAAATATGTTCCCGATTAGTTCATATTCGTTTTTTCGGGATGGCCGAACTAGTTTGGAACTATATGAAATCCTTCTTCATGAGCCACCGATTGCAACGAGGACCCGGTGGAGACAAATCTTTGAATAAATATAGCTCCAAATATTCAAAATGAATTCATTTTTAAGTGTGTAGTGAATTAAGTTACATCGTCTCAATGCTAATTGTTATCTAATGAAACATTAAAAAATATCTATCCGTGACATGTAATTCGATTCGGGTATAAAAAAGTTTCAAATCATTCGGTTTTCGAATGTAGCAAACAGAATATATAATTGAATCTGTACGTAAGTGAAAGTAATTTAGGCACAAGTTCAGACTTCGAGCTACTACCAGGAATTTCAAGTTAGAATAGCCCAACCCGGGGAATGAACCCGTGATCTGTCGATCAGCAATCGTCTTTGCAACATTGCGACCAACGAAGCAGTTGTATTTAATAATTATTTTGGAATATACACATGTGGTCAAAACTTGTAAAAATGTCCTGAAATGCAAGCCAGCGGATTTGCTGTCCTTGCTTGACTTAGTCGAGCGACATACAGTAGTGGGCGAGGATTTGAGAAGAACAGCCGTTCCAATCTAATATCTGGAATTGATTTGCATACAAACGAGCCGAAACAATGAAACCGCTCTGACATTCATAATGCGTTCGCAATGTTCATTACTGTAATCACCCGCCTGTTCCACCGGCGACTAGGATATGATAATTTCTATGTAAAATTATAAAAACCAAGGCTCCTCGACGCCCATTGTTCTCGTGTTGTAACTCCACGTGCCTACGCCCCCATGTGTTTTATTGTGTCAAGTCTATGTGTACCTAACACGCTCCTCACACCTTCATTGAATATGTAATTCTATTACTCGTAATATGAAATTTTCTTCAATTTTTTCCAGGTATCTACTACCACTTTTTCCAGTGTCAGATAGGCGAGGAATCAACAATAGACAACCTTCAGTTGGTATTTGGAAGGTTGCACTGCGGTTT
>DWTO01001448.1:0-16252 GCA_018244755.1 Jemadia pseudognetus
ATTATTATTATTATCATATCAGGTGTCTTACATGGTAGGTAGAGAATACAGAGTCCCATTACTATCCTTATAAACTTGAAGTGCTTCTTCTACATACATCATTTTATTAAGAATTAAGCCGGCTGGACTCAAGTGCGCTTTTTCTGGATGGCCCGACTAGTTTCGGACCTATACGAGGTCCTTCTTCATGAGCTCCCGCCGATTGCAGCGAGCTCGCGGCCAGCGAGTCCAGCCGACTTAATTCTTAATAATGTGTAACACTCACGAAACATTTAACAATACATCATTTTCTGTACACACAGACGACGGTTTCAGGGACTTCGAAAATTAACTATTAGCGAATGTCTGTCTAGATGAGTCTTGGCTTCCAACGAAAATTGAGTTTTTTAATCAAATTTCTGTCTCTCTTAACGTAACTATTATTGCCGTTATTATTGCATTGTTGAATATAAACCTACACGCAATTGCCAAAAGTTGCAAGCTAATTGCGCGATACAATGCTGCAGTTGATTTATACGAGTTCCGTCTCCGCCCGCCGCCACATATCTCCATTCATGTTCTCTGCGTGTGGCATTTTTGGTCACTTTGCATATGCGGGCAAAATAATCCTCTATTATAAACAGTTTTATCGTTCCATGGTCGTACACGGGTCTCCTCCTTGAACAAAGAGAGATAAGACCATACATATAGTCTGACACGCTGGCCAAGTGCGGTTTGACCATTCTTAATCTTCTAATAAAAGTTGTTTTTAACTTTCTATTCACTACTGTAATTTTATTTACTATACACATGTAGTATAATAAGGATGATATCCTGTTAATACTATATGATGTATTTTGAAAATACATATGTAACTTGCAGATATTTAACGCCTGACATCCACATATGGCGAAGTATTGATAGTGGCAGGAGTAATAAGGTTCTTGAGTAGTGATCACTCGTCGTACAAAGCCAGGTAGAGGGCCGTCTGTTAGGTGGAAGGTATACCTGATCATAGGTACGAGGAGCCCATAGACCCAAAAACAGAGCAGCGTAATCTGTGGTGATGTTTGCGCAGCATCTACGTACAAGCAGCCGCGGAGGTCGATGGGATGAAATTTTGATAGATATTACTTGGGTATTGGCATTTAATAGAGATAATATTAGTAAATGATTAGATGAGTATAATATTTTCATAAGACAGACTACTTACCTATTAGAATCTAACATATGTATACATATATGTATGTATGCGGTTTTCAGTTAACTATGAGTCAATTCACTATTTTTCTAGCACAAACAAAAACCAGTACATTCATTCCTAAAGCAATCCGATAGCTAATTTCTCTATATTTAGTGCGGAAATAAATCTTTCAACGTTTGATTTATAGAGTGGAGTGCAGAGTTCGCTAATGGCTTGTATTTTTAGCCGGCCCGCTTGTACCGGTTAATGGGACTTCCAGACTCAGACATAAAAATAAGTGTCATGTCTGCGTCGCTAATATGAAAGTTATAATGCACTATTTCCTTTTCACGTCTATATGCTATGTATTGACTACTTAATTGTATATAACTTCCTGATGTTATAGGACTACCTGATGGTATAGGACTACCTGATGGTATAGGACTACCTGATGGTATAGGACTACCTGATGGTATAGGACTACCTGATTCAATAGGACTACCTGAATTTTTGTAAGTAGTAAGTTGAATTTTACCAATTTATATAACAGAAGTTTGAACAACCTATTCGTAAAGCTCCGCACTTGGTGTTTCAAAACTAAGTACCGAAATAGCTTCAGCGTTGGATTTATCGAGTGAAATGAACAGCTCGCTAATGGCTTCGTTTTTTCAGCTGTACAACTTGTTTCGTTAATTCTACAAATCCTAGACAACAGAAGAGTCCCGAATTAATTGTGCTAAAACGAAATACTCGTATTAGTCCATTTATGATAATCTATGTAGCGCTGAAATTTTGTTACCCAGTTTTGAACAGTCTTTTATTTTACCTTACATTATATTCATCTCATTATTTTACGTCAAATTAAAGAGTCCTATTTAAGACTGTATCGTTGTTAAATATTCTAAAACAATAAGTCTTATAATTCTTTACATAACACAATTCGGCCTCGGAACGCCCAAAAAAAATATTAAAATCTTAATCGATACTTTCATCGCTCTATTCACACGCGAAAATTATTATTATTCAACACATACATACCACACAAACACTGACAAAGACGCGGGAAACAGTTAATAAACACACAACTGGGTTAATCCACTCAAAGTACACCACAATAGCGTATGACCACTTGTGCAAGCGGCCAGTTACAGCCAGATGTCATGAATAGAGATTTGTGGCGCGGGAACTGGAATAACTGCTATGGATATTCACCACTAATTGATGGTTGTTGGATAATTGGATTAATGTTTGCGACTCCCACTTGAACCATCTCCGCTATTACGCATCGACGAAATCTGTATATACCTACATGCTACCAATTTCGTTGCAGGGCGTTTCGACTGCTTTAAGCCGCACTATAATGTATACGTAATGTAAATAAATATCTTACAAATTATATCACTGACGATTACCTGATCTCAAGTAAGCAAAACTAATTATTATTGGGGATCGAACTTACGATCCCAATTTCAACTGTCAGGTTGGCTGATCAATAGACTAAAGTGCCAACCGAATTGTACGAAATAATTAATACCAACATAACTTCACGCCTGTTATCCCGGAAGTGGTAGGCAGAGGAATGTAGTACATGCCAACGTTCCTCCAGTTACGTTTACGTCCCACTATGGAATAGGTGGCGAGCCTATTGCCACGGGCACATTTCCACACTATCAGATATTTTTATTAATCATACAATCAATATTATGGTTGTACCGCTATTATTATTCTAACATGTAAAAAAGCATCATAGTTAATGTTCATAAAAAATATCTCTAAGGTGTGCGAAGTGCGCCAACCCGCACTTGTACAGCGTGGCAGACTATGGCCTAAACCCTGCTATTCTGTAAGAAAACGGATATCTAGTGATACGATAAAAAGGGTCGGGGAAGAGAGAATTATAGCATAGAGAATAAGCATAGTATGTACCTATATCTATTAAAAGCCTTAGCGCGTGGATAAAGTACGGGAACTTTAAAAGTCATTGCGCTCTATAAATTCAAAGCGCTAAAAGATTTATTTAGTAGAAGTATTCAATGCAAGTGGAAAAGCCAGGATTAAGAAGCGAACTCGCCGACACTGCGCCGGATTTAGCTCAAAGTTCTGCCTCACTCTTAATTACTGCTGTCGTTACTTTATTTTTGAAATATGAATATATAGGTAGGTATACAAAGCATTTAAATAAATATTGATTGTAAATATATACAGGTAGTATTTTGATAGAAAAAACACGTCAGGTAAAAATGGATATGTATATTTGGCACTTTGTGTGTGCTCTCTGCCCACTCGGTGAGGGACCGGGCGTAATTTTATAATAATAATAATAAAGTTTTTTTATAAGTATAATGAAGCAGAATCTGATAAAAAAATATATATGAAATTCAATGAAGACATTATTAACCACTTTTGATCCCTACAAATATACAATGTATACACGTATACTCGTATGTATATCGAAAAATAAAATTCTATTTTTCATTATTGACAGGTTCAAAACTTCTCCATCTATTCCATAATGGGACGTAAACGTAACAGGTGAAACGTGGGAGTGTACTACACTCCTCTGCCTACACCTTCGGGGATTACAGGCATAACGTTACAGATTGAAAATCAAAGGCTGAAAATTTCATTATAACAGAGGATCGTATATTACGGACTAGACATAAACAGACGATACATTAAATTTAATAACTATCACATATGTACATAATACATACGAGTATGTATGCGACCAAACACAGAAATATAAATAGAGTAAATCAACTATTTTCTTGGATATTACTAAACTAATTTACTAATATATTGCGACTTCTATTTTTAACAATCGTTATTGTTATTTTTCCTCGACGCCGCGTTTACTTTTTCTCATCTTTGATGGCGCTATATAATATTCATATAACTGTCCACTCGAAACATCATGAACTAAATGCTCTCTTACGTTATAATGTAACATGTATTACTTATGTTTTTGTTTTTTTTTAAACTATTATATGTTATCTTTTTAAGAAATTATGAATAAACTTCATTATATCTAAAAAGCAACTTGAATTAATAATTTTACTGCAATGCATATTACAAAAAACTTTCCCGAATGTTTCCCCGATAGTTTGCTTACCCTATCGTATTCTGGCGTTTTGCCTAAGATTTTCGAAACGGTGCATTTACCCTATTACGCTTGTCTTCGACACATATTTATTATTACTGGTGAAATATATTCATTTTATCGTAAAAGGAAAAACATATGAACGCCAAAAGAGATTTGTGCCAGCATCTCATTTCTTTTTCTGGCAATAGAAGACAAAACGAAACCGCGAAAACCGGAATAGCTCGAACAACATATTTTCATCCATGTAATATAGCTCTAACATAAATCTACCCTTTCATGTAATCAACAAATTTACATAAAGGCTGTTTATGACTGTCTATTTTAGTCAGTCAGTGTTGGTGGTGAATCAAATAAAAATTTTACCATTTAGTTTCTTTTACTGTTAAATGTTTCCTGAGTGTTTTATACACATGGCGGTCGGTCTCCGCCGCGACCTCGCTGCAATCGGCGGAGCCCATTAAGGAGGACCTCGGGTAGATCTGTAACTAGCCAAGCTATCCCGAAAAACCATATAAGTCACGCGTCTGCCTGCCTCTTCGGATATTACAGACGTGACGTTACATTTAGAAACAGTATTATTTTGAAAAATAAATATGAATATTTACCATCCAATTCATTCGTTGATCCGAGTAGATATGGCACGTAGTACATTTCACTTGGAACGGTCACTATCATCCACGGACGACTACGAGCGACAGTTTCATTCAAGATTCGTTTGCATTGCTGAAAATAAATAGAGCAAGTACCAATAGCAATGAATACGGATGAAATTGTGAATTTAAATAGGGTTAAGAAATATATGAAGAGAAATATTAGAGTACTAATAATAATATGGAGTTAGAACAGAAACAAATTTTATTTTCAATATTAAGAAAAGAATTAAACGCTGAAAAAAATCCTTCAGCGTTGGATTTATAGAGTATTGTAATGGCTTGTTTCAGTTAATAGTATAAATCTATAAATTTTTCAAGAAAACCAAAAGATAACCAAAAAATAATTATGTGCATTGACAATTCGCAAAAATAAGCAATTTAGTTGCAGTTAGGTATTTTTTTTTATATGTGATAATAATACTACCTAATAAATGAGCAGACAACACGGACAAGTGGTCTCTGCCATTCATAGATGTCGGTGGCCGATCTCAAACATGGACATTTCTGCCCCTACAAAGGAATGAGACTGTTAATGTTAAAAAAATAATGGGAATACCTATTAATTTTACAAAAAATTATGTTACTAATATCATTACTTCATTATTCATTATTATCAGCCTATTGCGGTCCACTGCTGGACATAGGCTTCTGTTGAGGTAAATAAAGTAAACTAAGTAGACTTTGTCAAAATTATATTGATACAAACGATTGTGTTTATAAAGGTTACACCATAGCAATTTATTCAATCTAAGCGTATTCGAGTCACAAATTATTGTACATTAGTGTAGTGAGCAAAAACTCTCTCAAAGTAAAATCAAAGTTAAGTCTACTTTCAGTACTTGATTTTAGATTCACTTAAGAACTAAGCGCTGGTGTAAATCCTTCGACGCTGGATTTATACAGTGGAATGTTGCACAGTAATGGCCTGTATTTCAGCCGCACGGCTTGTAGCTGTTCATTGTACAAATCTGTGCTCTTTTTTTGTAAAATAAAACTCGAAGAATTAAACAGTCTAGCAAGCATTTTATTATAGTAGGTGTACTAAATACAGCAGATAAATCAATTAGAAAATATTTTTGCGGCGACAAGTATATTATAATTTTATTTGCTGGGGTCATTACTAATTCACATTTTTATTTTATTTTTCTTTGCGTCGGACGTATTAACTGGGCCTAAAACGTTCGTTTCGGGCTGCATTCGGCCCGCAAGCCCGAGTTTAATACCCCTGTTCCAAATACTTATATCAGTTAAAGTAAAAGACCAGATAACTATTTGTAACAAAACGAAATAAGAAATTAAAAAAAAAGTTTGGAGACTTTTTAATATCTGGAATTTGAGCCCAGTGTGGCACCGTGCTAAGATGTATCCCTAACACGGTACCACACATACATAATTAAACTGTGACATATAATAAAGTGCACTAATACTAAGAAGTACCTACTCAATTTTATATAACTCAAGAGTTCATTTATACAACTGACCACTACTGTTTTTTCATGATATTGTTCATCCCAGACAAGTTTCAAATTGAAGTATGATCAGACTTGCGCATTATAGGCTGTTTCGTGCAACGTAGTTGTGTGCACAGCTCTCCAACTGTGCGTCTAGAGAAAACTAAATATTGACTGGCAGCGGGGCGGCGCAAACTAACGTGTTTATATTATACTGGTAAACTATGTACATTGTTTTTTATTACGGCGGTTATGCAGCTTTAATATTTTTTATTTCCGCCATGCATTACTTTTTACGTAGGTAGGTACTGCAGTCCGGAGCTAACTTAGACTGCATCGCGTTTAGTTTCCTTATAAGCACGTAAATCGTAAGTTAATAGACATCCATCATCGTTTCGATAGATATTAATGGTTGTGCTCGTGTTGTATCAGAAGGAGCTGCACATATTCTCACGAATAAAGAAGTGCTCGTAAAGTTGACTTTTACCGGTCAACCAAGAAACTAAACTATGCTATGTTATCACGCCAGGTTACTTTCGGGGTAGGTAGAAAACACCGAGAGCTACATTAATTACAGCAAATGGCACCTTTTGAATTCCCGTGCAATAGTATCAACGAAATGTTTATTTATTTATTTAACAGTACGTCTGTACAAACCACTGACACTAACCAACACCAGTGCACAAGCATCATTACTTATTACAATTAATATATTTATCCAAATAATATATAATGACAATATATACCGCACACTGATATAACTAATGAACGAGGACCCAAACTCAAGAGGGTTAAACGCAACCCTAACAGGCTCTCGTGAAACTTGTTGAAAAACTAAGTTCATTGAATTTTCGAGCAGCGTTCGCCAACATGTTTGGTTCGTCCGAAATTGGTGTGCTCAATCGATTTGTTTAGCTGCGGCCTGTTAGCATACATTGTGGGTGAAGACTTGGAATTTGATGCCTTTTTTATATTACTATTGTAGTTAAAGACACTGGATTGAAACAGAGATAAAATAGGAAGAAAGTATGAAAATACTGTTATTTGAGGACAAAGCAGGTACAGCACACACAAACCAAATGAAAACGTTTAACATACACGTATGTAACAAAATATATGACAGCAAATTATTAATATAACAAATTAAATTAATATAACAAAGATAAAATGCTAAAGTGAATCGATGTAGGTACCGAGAGAAACCATGATTTCCTATCTTCACCGAATAAGCCGAACACTGGCCGACGTGGCTGAGAAACGTAAGGCTGAAGTCTAAATATCCGGTGTATCACTTCGGTACACATTCACGTTTATAAGCAATGTTGACATTCCACATGTATGAAATCAAATCAGTCAATTATGCCACAAAACTTCTCAGTGTCTGGTATGATCTCTGTTTCTATTTATAACAACCTGATATTATAATAGAAGATGGACGAAAATTTCATAGATCGGAAATTTTAACTTCAGGTCTCCAACACTCCACAAAGCGACTGCAACGAAGTCTATAATTTAAGAATTATGCATTAAATTTACCAGCATATTTATTGAGTTCAGTAAATCAACCGTGCGTTGAAACTGTTGATGAATTGAAACTTGTCAGTACTCATCTGTGTATTTCTATCATATCAGCCCTAGTCATCAGTTTAATTCTATTCAGTTTAATTTAGCTTTACTTGGTTCAATATAATTTACTGCGCATTGTACGTTTTGATTTCCCTTTGTAAATTTTTCTCCCTCTCATAAAAACGTCATTGTTTGACGTATGTGATATTTTGTATACAATCGCAATTAGCTACGTAAAGTCAAGCATTACATGCAAAAACAATCGAACTCAAAACCTGGTCTGATCAAAGCAAATGCTTTCTTTAGTTAATATCATCGAAGCCAACTTACGGATAAAGCAGCTGTCATCAAATTATAAAAATATATTTTTTTTATTTCAAAATACATTTATTATCCTTCTATTAGAAATGAGAATTCTCTTGTACTAGGCGGTTAATTTCAATTTGCGTAACTTTTTTAAAATCCTAAATCTCATAAATTAAAAGTTAAGAATGTGCCTAAACTTAGCGGAGACGTAAAGAAAGCTGAATGTTTAGGGATACACATTTAATTATTCAAAACTTTCCGAGTCGAGGCCGTGAAGAGATAATTCGTTTGTTATCTTGCTTAAATTCATGGCTTCCTGAATTAAATATGAGAGTAATGAAAATTTGGAGAAGGCAATTGTAACTCCTTGATTACGCTATGTATGGTCACAAAATTACGTGCCAGGGCAACCCATTGATGCAGTCCACTCATTACTAAACCCTGAAACAAATCTTAGCTTTCACATAATTCATATCACGCTTGATAATTTTACATTGAGACTTTATTTGTCCCTACTGCATCTTACGCCCAAATGTGATTTACAGATCAAGCTGGCGGTTAACCATTCATGGATTAGATCAAATTTACGTATATTAAATCCTGACCCTGACCTGACCCTGTGACCCTGTTGTACACGGATCTTCTCTAAGAATGAGAAAGATAAAGGCCATTAGTCCATATTTATTGTTCTTGTAATATCCACAGATACCGTGAAGGGAACACAAAATGTAGAAATAAAAAAAATCTCGCACTCCTTTTAATGACGTGTTAATCGTTACATTAGGTAAAGTCGTTACCGGTGAGACTTTGGCACGAGAACGAGCAAATAGCCTACGTGTGAGTCAATATCAAACAATTCTCACCTGCTCACGGGCCGTTGGATTTATAACACTAAACTGGTTATTGGATTTCTTACACTAAACCAAGAAGTATAGAATCCAATGTCGCATTCCATTTCCTTCTCTGAATATTTCTCTCGGTCTAACACACATTTACTTATGGATACAGGACTTACGATTGTGATAATTTTCATCAATGCGATATTGATGTTCAACTAAATGTATCATGATGAGTCCGCATAGTTGCATATTTTATTAAACAAGCTCAAAGCAAATCTCAAAGCAAGCATTGCTCACGCAAGTCCCTGAATTTATTTTGCCATTTGTCCCACCATTTTGAAGTAGATTCTTTAGAATCCACTTCAAAATGACGCTCATTGAATGCTGAAAAAATGTATTGTCTCTATTTTCCAGTTCCTTGTTGTTCCACTCGTCCAACTTATTTAATTAGTGCAGTGTAAACGCGACAATCTGACTCCAACTGAGCTTAATGTTTCGTTAATCGCCACTAAACTCGGAAAGCTATGCGTATTAACGTTTCTCCTCACAACAAATTAATTAACGGAGCTATGTTTACTTTGTTCTATTTTTGTTGGTTGGAAACAATCCAGTTGGAAATTTATCAAGTGTTGACAAATAAAAAGTCGAAGCCTGCCAGTCTACAAAATTAACAAAAATAGTGATTTGTTATAGACGGGATAAAGCAAATAGGAATATCGCTTTACTTTATATACTCATGTTCTACCGTTTTTTCATGGATACCACCTCTTACAACTTTTAAATCAAAACTGATGAATGTAAATACAGTCGTTTACACCAAAGTTTAAATGAAATTACTCATATACATAGAAAGTTCTATAAAGATTTACAAGACAATAGCATATCCTAGGAATCAGGAAGCAAAGGGTAGTTGAGGTGGTATTGATAAAGGAACGCCTAGATATCCACTAGAAGTCTTCGAAAATACATTTTAATAAGCAGATTCATTTATACTATGAACAATGTCTTTGAAAATACAACTTGAACGTCCCGTAATGAGATTGTAGGTGTCGGAAAAGATTTCACGCTGAAATTGAGTTGACTTAAATTATGGGGGTCTTAAATAATAGCAATTTGAAATTTTACCAAAGTATTCCTCTTGATACGATACAAAGAAATTTGGGACTCTCACTTTAGCCAATGTAAGCGTATGTAACAAAATATGTTTCTACTTCTATACGCAACTGACAAACTTGCTCGAAATATATACAAACGATTTGTGATTTTAAAATAATAGTATTCTCGTCCAGAGTAAGATCCAATTTGTCATATCACAAATCGCAGGCATCGTTGACAAGCGACTAGAGGAGCCAACAGCATTAGCGCTTCCAATCTACAAAAGATATTTACTCCCATTCGAACTGACATATTTAGCTTGAGCTGTAATAACCACTGAACGTGATGGGACATTATTCAATTCGAAATATTAAATGTGCCTCCATAAAAAAATACAAATCAACATTAACGACTACAGCTGGATCATTTAGAAAGAATAATAAAAAAAGCAATTCTTTTACTGACGGCGATCTTCAAGCAAATGAGTGTAATTTATAAGGAAACGTAAGCTTTATAAATATTCACGTAAGAAACGATGTCCGGCTGTAATGCTGTATTACGTATATTATACTAAAAGCAATAGAAATTGAAAAGGGGTATTTGATTTACCTATCCTCTGAGGGCATTTTCGTTAATAGTACGAATTATGTTTTTATGTATAAAGTTTAATATTAAGTTAATATTTAGTTTTAATAATAGATTTTTGTAACAAGTGTTGCTATTAAGTTCAAAAAGGTACACTTCATTGTACTTTTATTGTTCGTAGTGTATAATAAAGTGTTTTTGTATTGTACCTACTTATAGTACTCCTTAAAAACTATTCTCAAGACGCTTATGAATTTTCCATGTGTGAATTTTATCAGTGTCCATCACTTGCTATAACTTCCATCACAATACTTGATTGGCACGAAGAGATTATTTATGAAACCGTTCAGTGTCTACGAGAAAATATAGTAACTGTATTTTTATGGTCATAATATATTCTAAAATTAAAAAATACGTTATCCCTAACGCCTCGGATAATCGCAGATGCTTATAATAAAATTTGAATTTGTTAAACCACCTC
Organism: Jemadia pseudognetus; assembly: GCA_018244755.1. NCBI lineage: Eukaryota > Metazoa > Arthropoda > Insecta > Lepidoptera > Hesperiidae > Jemadia > Jemadia pseudognetus. Next base: position 11,242 of record DWTO01001448.1, read on the forward strand.
TTTGGTCATGACGGCCTCGTTAGTCGTGTTTGTTGGAAGCGCGACTGCTGATCGGGAGGTCGCGGGTTCGAATCCCGGGTTGGGCACTAGTCGATTTTTAGTTGTTAGTAGGCTACGTAGGACCAATCACTCTTACTTTCCACTATGGCATCAGAAGTGAGGCCATTCCCATACAACGGGCACAAAACCAAACTCCGAGTCACTATTAGCAATTCTTACTGGACAATCTAAGTTCGAAAAATCCACTAGTAGCCGAGACGGAATTTTAACGTCTCTTAGAACCGACCTCTCGATCAACTGTCGCATTCGCAACCATTGAACCAACGACACTCTTTATTTGAAATTGTAACTTAATTTTAATTTCTATCACAGTTTTAAAACTGTAAATACAGAAAAGCAAAACAAATGTAGCAGTCATACATATTTTCTTAAAATAAAGAAGGAAGAAATTTAAGCCACATTTAATAAAACGATCAAAATCAACATAAAAAATCTAATGGGATTACACGACTGTTGCTAAAATTTAATACCCTCCGTATTTAGAAATGTATATTGCAATTTTCACCACCCCTCCCTATTTTCTTGTTATGTACCCCTACCAACCTAATTTCATTTCGTTGAGCATAAATCTTTCGGACAGGTTGAGAATCTGCTGTCCCGATTAATTAAATTATTGCCTTTTCTTCGGTGTGAACTGATCGATTCGTAGCTAGATCGAAAACGGAGATCGTGAAAATTCGAAATTACATGAATTGCTCTAGGGTAATCTATAGTAGCATTCGTACCCAAGCCATAAATCTTGTTGCTATATACAACTAGTGCTATATTTTAGTAAAAAATACGTATTAGGTACACTACAAAATTGGCAAATTATTAAAATTTTCACATTTGCACATATGTAGAAATTCACGATAATCAATATTAAAGTGTAGGAATAATCATTGACAACCGTTATTTTATAAGAAATATAAATATATTACGATATGATGTAGTTTGAAGTCGAGGAAACGCGTAAAATTCATAAAGAAAATTCACGCCTGTAAACCCGGAAGATCTAGGCGAGTGTAGTACACTCACATGCTTCACCAGTCAGGGCTTACGTCCCACTATGGAACAGTTGTTAGTATGTTACCATATACCGGTCATATATTCAGATTCCGAGCCCCTACTAAAAATTTCACCTACAAAATGTACCTAAAGTACAACATTAAACATTTAATTGTACTTAAAAATAATTACCTACCAATATTTATTCCAGTGGCATTTGACAAATAAATAAGCTTTTACAGAACGGAGGCATGCGATGCTGAAATTATTTAATTTCCACTCAAGTAAATAAATCTTCACACCGCCTGCTCTAAAATTGGCTGTCTCTATAATTGAATAATTGTGCGCTTGTGCGTCGTAGCTAAGTGATCGATCTAGCACGTACCTGAACTTCACGATGAAACTAAAATATAGAAAATATAAAATCTACTATTACGACATATATGTATAACGTTTTAAAACTGTTTTAAACAAAATGCCGAAAGACGTTATTAAACTTTCTCATAAAAAGTTTATAACCATTATTAAAGCAAATCTCTGTTTAAAAAGCTGTTCATTAAATTATAAACATGGTTGGTGTCACGTAACTCCAGCTTCACAATAAATTAGCTCATATTGTAATATTCTAATATAAATATTGACCGCATTGATAAACTAGTAGTTTAAAATTCAGCCTCTCATTCCGGGAGCATGGGTTCAAATCCTGGCGCGCATCTTTTTAAAAATGTGCATTATAAAATTAAATATCACTTGTTATAAGGGTGAAGGACAATCTGCACACCTTAGGGTTCTAAGAAAAATGTTCTCCGAGGCGTGTGAAGTCTACCAACCCGCTATTGGCCAGCGTGGCAGACTATGACCATAACCTTCATATTCTAAGAGGAAACCCATGTTCCAACAGTGGAACGATAAAAGATTTGAATTTATTCAAATGCATTCTGATGATTACCTTGGGCAAAAGGGTTGTTATTAGTAAAAGTAAATATAACGTGACTTCCGATTTTCCTGAATAGGCAGATAAAAGACACTCATTGGAGTGACTCTATTGAGATATAAATTAGAAAAATCCAATAGTACCAGACTAAGGTATGGAACCCGGGACCATTCGACGGAGTATTGAGGCATTCAATGTTATCCGTACATCTTAATTTATTAAACTTGTAAATGAAAGCAAATGACTCAGGAGTCGTAGGTTTAAATATTAATCCTCTAATAATTCGTTAAGTTTATTTATTTTTATAAATACCAGACCATAATAACTATTTCAATTTTTTTTCACAAAAAATATGTATATATTACTTTACTCAACTTAACTTTTCTTCAGTCACTTCATACTTTGCCAAGTTTAAATGTAATCTGTAACGTGACATTCGTCGACTTAATTAAATACCTTTCACAGTTATTTCAATTCTTTAAGAGAGTGTGTAAAGTCAAATTTGAATCTAAAGTTTTTATATGAAATGGTATAATGACCGTATATTCTTAAAATGCATCCGTTATTTTAAAACTATCTGAAAAAAATATTTTCGACCGTTCCAAAAACCGCCTATTCCATCGTCTTAAATATTGTGTATTGCTATACATAGTAGGTAGGTACTGTTCATTTTTATACCTACTTCATACAAAAACTCATAATTTATATATAATCACTTACCTAAGTCAATTCTAATAGTAAAAAATATCTCCTAATACAAAAATTCTTCAGAATCATTAGAGCCGTTTCGGAGAAACCAAGTACATATATACAGGAATCGCTCGTTAAAAGTGTTAGATTATTCGCATCGTTTTCGTTATTCGCAAATTTTACACGTCAAAAATTGAATAGCTGAGATTCTCAACCGCGGCATATCTGCATAACTAAAAATATACCGAATACAAGCAATGTTCTCAAGCGGTGATGTATTAAACGTCAATAGAACATGTCGGCATGTCGCGTTTCTCATGAAAAATAAATTGTACGGATTTCTATCACTCGAACAGCCGTATTTCAGAAACGCAACACATCTTCGTTTGCTCGTCTAAGCTTATGTTATTTAATTGTACGTAAAAAAAAATACATATATTCCGTGGGCGAAAAATTTGAGGAATTCGTTAGAAATCGTTATGGAAAAAAAACAAAAAATATATCTCTTACTTTTCCACACCTAAAGTGTGGAGAGCTTTAATTTTGTTTCGAGATAAAAATACCATACAGTAACTTAAGAAAAATAAAAAAGATAAACAAAATGAAAAAAAAGCCAAGTAGGCATAGAAACAGCAATATAAAATGGACATTGAAGTCCATGGTTGGGGTTCTATATTTTCAAACGTTGTTCTCTACCTTCTTGTTTTTATGCAACCGAGAAACTTCCAAGTTCTATCCAGTACATTGATCGGTTTTCCAAAAATTTTGACTCCCCTATCAGTTTGTATCTGACATACATATTTGGATTAGATAGACGAGTCTTGGTCTTCCTCCGCACCTGCATCCTTTAACGTAGTAGTTCCAAAACAGCAGTATTATTTGCAAGTAACTCTTGACTAATTGATCATACCTAACATTACGTCACCGAAAAGGCGACAGACTATTCTTCAAATACCAAACCGCTGTAATCATCTTGGCCAAAATTCCGTACACAAGCAAATCCGTTTACTGCAAGGAGCCGACAATCTTCATAAAATCCGCGTCGGTAATCAATTCAGATCCTAAGCAAACTCCGCTAATGGTGCACGCCCCTTAAGGAACCTAAAATAACAAGAGGGACGTGATTTGGTTAGAAATTGCATTTATTAAAGTTCTTCGGGGTAGACGTGGTCGGGTCCAGATTGTGTAGTAACGTTAAAAATAAACTATCCAATACTTCCTCATGCACAGCACAATATTGATAAGAAAGATACGTTTGAGATCCTGTTTATATCAATCTTACAAAAAGTTACGAGTAAGATGATCGAACTCTTTGCAATTTATTTAAATTATGCTACTTTACTCATGTCTACCGAGATTCCAGGTACCAGGTACACTCGCTAACATTCTGGTATCATAGCTTTCTATATATTATCTTCTACAAGACAATGTATCTTAACTTAGTGCATATGACTAATCTTAACTAACGTGCTAGGCTCTAGGAGACTCCATTAAACATGCCTCTAGGAAGTTAGATATGAATCCACAGGCAACAATGATGGCTTGGATTGGCGAAAAAACGCTACTCGCCATTTGGCTTCGTGCCTCATTTCTCCTAACAGGCATTTATATTTTACTACTTATTGAGAGAGCAAAAAATTTTTTAAAGTATACAAACATCTTGAGGTATCTAAAACACACAATATATTAAATTGCTTCTGGTTTCGTAGGAAAGCGCACAAGAGGGTTGTAAGTGTGTATTTTCGGCTTCCTCTTCATTGAAGTACTGTTTAACTTGGCTTGTGGGAGGCGCCAAGAAAATTTTGAAGATGATGTCAAGAGCAGCCCGACAATATGCAAGGAAAGTTATTAGTAACACAACACGTAAGCTTTATGCCGGCCACAATATTTTAATCTCATTCATCGTCATTAACCCTTTTATCATGACAATTGTGATAGTTTCAGACATTTTCCGAAATTGTCTTATTAATACATATATGTATAATATGAATGACACTGAGTGCAAACAGTACTACATGATATGCAGTGACCACTCATACGAAATTTTACATCACTTTCGTTCTTTTTCTTTCTTCTCTTGTAAATTAATATTCTCCTTATTGGAGTTATTCTGTTATTTTGATCTACTTTACATTTTTTGCCAAGTTACATAATTATGCCAAGTGAAATATATAGATTGCTCGTTGGGCATATCACTGTACTGTTTCAATAAAATATCTCCAAACCGTAGGCCCAGCTTGGGATTATGGGAATAACTCCTCAGGGGAGGCCTATTTCTAGCAGTGGACTGCAATAGGCTGATTGATGACGCATTAAATATACATCGTTCATAATGACTCT
>DWTO01001449.1:0-16249 GCA_018244755.1 Jemadia pseudognetus
ACACTATGTATATTTATATTTGTTTTGATTTTATTTTTAATATTTTCATATTTCCAAATCATTGTAGTGTCATCCAAATTTTTATTTTTTTTATTATTTCTGATTCTACAATGACATATAGTCTATGTTAATAAACGAAATAATATTGACATTTTTAATCCCTACTTAATTCATCAATTAGCCATGCACCATTATCCTTGGCACGTTCACCTTTGTTAAGTATAAAAGTAGTTATAAGCACAAAGGAATCGATATGTATTTATAACTTTATAACTGCTATTTTGTTTAAATTAATGACTGTAAGATACTAATTAATGATGAGATGAGATACTAATTAATAAATTAATGTAAGATACTATTAGCACTGTAAATAATTACACTCTCAACGTCACCTTATAACTGTATATCTTGACTTATGTTAATATTTAAGTAATAGTCTGATTGTAATTTTGTAAATAGATACCAATGTAATTGTACTGTAGTTTATAATAACTTATGGAAACTTTATTAATAGTCTTTAATAATGTTATTAATAATAATAATTATTAATAATATATAAGTAAAAATTGGTAAGTGTAATTAAGTACATTTTTTCTAAATTTAGCGTTTTTATAATATTAGTAATTGAACTGTGATCTCGAGCAATAAGTACATAAAGTAAGTTATTGTTCTCGTATGTTAATAATTTATTTAAATAAACCAAGTGTTGATAATGTGTGTTTGATTGTCTACACCAAATTCTGTGCATCACAATCGGCGCCATATGCGGGTTTCTTGAAGCTTCTTCCTCGTTTACAAGTGACCCAACATTCGTGTATTGGTTTCTGAACAAAATCTGTAAAAATAAAATTTCAAATGACTCTCCAACGCACTCTCTACCATAGCAAAAAAGGATTCATTTGAATTTAACATTTGGTTTCTTGAAAGGTTTGTTTTTATTTAAGTGATTCTAATTTGACTGAACAATTTTAAGTAAAACATTCTTTAGGTGGGACTAGTGCCAATTTGCCATAGATTTTTCGTGCTTAGAATACGATCAAAATGTTTAAGTGGTCAATCAATTAAACGGGCATGAATGATCGATAGATCGATTGAACGACCCAAACAGAAAGTCTAATTTTACCAATGCGTAGTAAATGAATAAAAACAGGACATATTTGTGCTCAACTGATACTCGTAATAGAGGAATGATACAAAATGTTAGGTACCTAGGTATAGATACGATCGTGCAAATAATTTTCGATTAGTGTATTATATTTCACGAGTAATGTATTTTATTGTCACATTAGAGGTGTCCCCACCTCTGTAAATGTTGGTCTGGGGTGTATTCTGAATGCCAATTTCAAAAAGAGCGTATTCTATTACCTCCACCACCTAATTTAAGCGTCAGTGCTCAAAGATAATTTCGAATTAGCCTTTGTTATAACATTTTCTACAAATGTGATTGTGGCGAGAAACAAAGATTTTAAAATTCGTTTTTACAAGATTATAACTTTTATTGCGGTATTGCGCTATTAAATCCGTACGTAATAAAATAAGCATAATATATTGAAATATTTTCTGAGAATCCATTTAAAAAATGTCCTAATAAGAAAGTGAAACAAATATAAATCGTCATTATAATAATCAAACTACAGAATTATCTATAAATGTATGCTTTCTATGATTGCTTTAAGTTTGTATTGGATATTGTAATATTTTATTTGAACGATTAAATAAAGTACAAATTTATACACATTATTTTGCTTGTAAAAAAATGCTTCAATAAAATACTTATCCACTCAGGTTTTTAATACAGATATACTCACATAGTCACCCGTGGTCTAATAATCTACATACTAAAGATACAATATATATCTCTTAACTAAACGCACTAAAAGCTTTTAGTATAACCCTGTTCTCTATACTTTTCATTCGTTACCTTTTTTGTTCCAAGGCTGCCAGAAAGATACACTGTTTAAACGATAAGAAACGCGTCTGGTATTTATAAACATCACAGCGTTGTTAATTCCTGCTTATACGTGTTTAGCACATATATGAGTAGTTTTTATTATATAGATATTATACTAGTATTCCTGAATGGATGAACAAAATAATTAATTACTAAGATTGGATTAGCTTGGTTTAAATACTTTGATTACCATCTACATAAGCCCTTTCAATGGTGAATCATGGGAATGGACTACACACTTCTGCCTAACTTTTTAGGGAGATACAAGCGTGATATTATGTTTGTGTTAAGTTTATCAATCATTTTTTCGTATCAGTGTTGAATACCTCTTCCCTGTATGAATGTAAGTAAAGCTGTAGGTATACTGCCCCGTTGGACGAATACCGGACAAAAACTTCACAAACCATAAAGTATATTACAGATATCTAGGTGTGTAGAGTCCTTTACGATGTATTCCTGCACTTTCATCGCTTGTGATTTAGATTTTCAGCAAATATTTAATAAAAAGGTCTCCCGTTAAAACAATAATTTAATATCTAATAATTTTATCAGTCAGTCGGTCATTTAATCAATTAATCATTAATCATCGAGCCATTGTTATTCAATAGATCGATCAGATTTCAATCGATCTGTCAATCTAGCAATAATTAGAACTATAATTGTCACACCATAAGAGGTAATAACAAATATAGAAAAAATTGTATCGTGGCGACGTACAAAATTTTAGAACTATGTTACCTTTTTTGCTGTCGCAGTTGAATTCATGCATATCACATGTATCAATGAAGGTCCGCATTTCCCCGCAAGAGTCCATCCCGCACATTGGAACCTGATCGTGACGACAGATGTCCGCGATTTTGCATTCTTCCTCTAACTGGATATATTACATATAATAATTAAAACAAGCGTTGATTACATAATGACATGAAATTATACATATACTGGGCGTTAGTATTGGGCAGGTCAATTAGGTAAAGTTTAAATGCAATGATCGTCTGTTGTGTAATAAATTCTTATTGATCTTATTATTAAGCCAATCTGTTTTAGATAACACAGATCTATGGAAGGAACTGTCCTTGGAACATATACGAAGAGCTCAATGCTTAGTAGATATATTTAACTACAATAATTTAAACATTTATATATTAATGACTGGCTGTGATTTGCTTTAATCATTTGTATTTCAACTCACCTTTGCTCCATCTATGTGAGAGTAACAATATTGTATGAACGAAGACAATATAAAAAATGAAATACGGGTTTCAATAAACAGTTGAAATGGAAACATATTTTCGACCTGTCACTTGGCATGATTGAATGAAATAACAACAGAAGTATAAAATATTTATGATAAACTCGAAAACGATTTCAACAAAAAAAATTTTTTTTTGCAGTTCATGACATTTTCGTTGCCTTAGTATAAATACAAATTATTTCACCGCAAATAATAATATTCTATCGTAAACTTTATCGTATCAAATCGTATTTACTCTACATAAATATGGAAATATTTCTGATTTTCGATCAAAATTCCACTGGCTCCCGATTCGATTTCGCAGGAATACATACACTTTTTGTATTATACCGCGTTATGGTAAAATTGACCTTGCTTTTCTATCTGAACGGTTTAAATTAAATCTCTAGTCGGCCTTAATTCTGCCTCTCAGTTTTCGCGAACAGAAACCCAGTCCCAGTCAGCTTCGTTCTTTCACATGCCTCAAAAATCTTTTAATGTCTCATGTCTAATAGTAATAACTAAGGCTGGTGGGATAATGATAATAAGGATAGTGAACATATTTAACGCCACCCTCTCTAAACATTTCAGAATGTAGATATGAGGGGGTACAAGGGTGCATGAAAGGAGCCTCCCTGAGCGCTGACTATGTCCGATCAAGTACGAACATATATTGCGCGGCGCACACTGAAAATTGTGACTAATCCTTTCACCCGTTGGCTGGTCACTATCGATCAGCTATCAATTCGACGAAGAAGAAGAACGAAGACGAAATACATGTTTTATTGTCCATTTATATTGCAGATGTACTCGTACTAGTGTCCATATTATCTTTCTTTGTGTGTTTATTAGAATTATAAAAAATGTAGCCATTCCTTTATCCTTGTATTATGCTTCTGTTCCGATGAGTTTTCTTGGCAGAATATTTTTTTCCAATGCGTTATATTGGCGTACAGAATCAAATGAATTCCATTACATTATATTATTTTAAGAATTGTTACAATACTTTGGGTACAAAATATACATCAATGATAGTAATACTTTCGGTTTCGCAAAACAATTTTTAATAATGTGTAAACTACATTATCTTTTTCATTCTACAAGGATGGAATAGAAAAAAATCGTTTGAACGATAAAGCAATAAAAACGTGACAGTCGATTGATATTTAAAATGAACTCGACGAAGAACAAAAACCCGTGGGCGGAATAGATACAACGTGTTTAGGTGGAAAAATACGCGGGGAAGTATTGGAAATCCGCTGCGATAGGTCAAAGGTTGTTCGCAATTGAGATACATTTTTGCCCTGACAAAGGTTGAATCAATAAAACGTGGGATGAAAATCATCTATATTCGTGTCTACATAACAGACATGGTTACAGAATTTAGTTCAGCGAGGGAGGGCGTGAAATAACTTTGCTGGGTTGGGGAAAGGGAGGACAGGTGGCTCGGCACGTCAGATGCTAAACAAAGCTTTGATTATATTATAACGATAAAGTTTTATCAAAATTGCCTGACTGAGATATAATCTATAAATATACACCAGTAGACTGTTAATATTTTGCAAAATTTACATATCCTTTGTAATAAGGAATCGCTTGGATATAATAAACTATGTGACGTACTACGACCTGGTTGAGACACGGACATTTGTTAATAAATTATGTATATTAATATGTCTCTATACTTAGATGTAAGGAAGAAATAAGAGATTTGTTAAGTGTCTGGCTACTAAACGACATGTGGAGGGGGATTTTTCTATTATACTCATCGAGGCTTATGAAGACTTAACGGTCCAGTCTACTTCGACGTTCACTATTATTAGAAAAATACATTAAGTTGCTACTCTATTCTGTTTTCGTTCACAAGGCGTCTGGTTTGTAGGTTTTTACACTTAGTTGGAGTAGTAAAACCACAACTAATTTACTTCATAGCAATATAATACTATTTCTTTAGTCGCTGTGTACTAGCAAATATAACACTTATGTCCTCGTCACTTAGAACTTATATCGTATGAGTGTTAACACAATCTTTTGAGCTGGATTTCTTAAATAAAATAAATGTAGACTAATTTTATTTAACAACTCTACGATCATTTTTAGCTAGCTCTACAATTTTAATTAATGTCTGTTAACTCCTTTGAGGTTCAGATTGCAATCGGCCCTGAACTCCGGCTTCTTGAAGGACCGCCCTCGCTTGCAGGTCACCCAACATTCGTGAATAGGACGTTGCTTGAAATCTGAGAACATTGTTACATATTGCTTACTCCCTATCAATATCGAAGAACTTGATATGAATTTTCGACTTGCGAAAAGAAACGTGGAGTACTTTAGTTTTCTGAGTTAAAAAAATCACTTGAGAAAAGTAAGAGTGTTTTTTTTTTCTTATCTAAAATAATAATGTACTAACTAAGTTGCGTGATCCGCTTGATCTTCCATCGGGATCGGAGATTTTCTCGGTTTGAAATATAAAGTATCTTGACCCAAATAAAACGACTTCACTACACTGACTTTTTTTCAATTCGGTACACTAGTGTCTGCGTGACGAGTGAACAAAGGAACATAACACCACGTCGGTAATCATCGAAGTGGTAAGCAGAAGAGTGTAGTACACTCCCACGATTCATTAGTTAAGTTTACGTCTCACTGTGGAATAGATAAGCCTATTTCCATACACTGGGGACATACCTAAGTTAGAAAGGTTTAATAACGCCGGACTTGAAATTTGAACCCAGGACCCTTCGATGAGCAGTCGCATTTGCAACCAACACAACCAACAACCGAGCTGTTTAAAATATATATTAATAATTGATAATCGGATATTATTATATCTCATACTTAATATGTATCTAATAGTTAATTACTAAAAAATATGTAACGTAAATTCAGTTATAACCTCATACTTCGCATTCTCATTCAGCATAAACCTTATGCTCTTCATCCTAAGAAGTTACCAAAACTGCGTGCAGACTCGCTTTTGCCATTTCGACTTAATTTTACCTTTTTTACTGTCACAATTGAACTCGTGCATGTCGCACGTGTCGATGAACGTCCTCATCTCGCCGCACGAATCGATGCCGCACATCGGCACCTTGTCGTGTACACACAAGTCTGCTATTTTGCACTCCTCCTCGTTCTGAAATGTACTTCGTACCATCACGCCTGTAATCCCCGTAGAGGTAGCCTGAGGAGTGTAGTACACTCCCACGTTTCACCAGTTGCGTTTCCGTCCCAATATGTACTAGGTGGTGAACCTAATGTCATACACCGTGCTTATATCCAGACTCAGAGCCACTACTGGAAATTCTAAGTCAGAAAAATCCAATAGTGCCCGATCGGGGATTCGAACTCCGTACTAATTGATACATTTTTCCACCACATAATTTTTTTATTTGTAAATCTAAGGTACGTATTGATAAAAGGTTGCGTCAGTTTTTATTTCACGCATATATACTCACCTTCATAGATTCACTGTGCGTGCTTACGTATGCTATGTACGAAACACAGACAGCTGGAAAAAAATATTAACATGAAACAAATAATAAGAACTTCGGAACAGCGACAATTCAGAGAGTTTTCGGTTTGGTATTCGTGACGCGTAAATTACAAATAATGTAGGTACTTATTTGTCTTTAAAATGTAGATGCGTAGATTGTACTTGATTCTAATTTTTTTCCTGTCATATGACATAGAGCTTTTTAACAAAATTGCGAAAACACTTATTGAAGAGCGTCGGTAAAAAAATGATGATTTCTCATGGCTTGTCTTTGCCGGGACTACGATTTATTAATTCCATTTTGTAAAGGAACCGTTACCAATGCTTTCCGTTTCGCTAATAGTACTTTTCAAATCAGTATCAGTGCCGTAATGTTCCTATGATGTATTTCAAAAAGTGTGATGGAAGTTCGTAGCATACTGTAATTTCTAGTCAGAAATAGCCGGAGTTACACAAAATACAAATTATATGAACTTACCTAAGATTACATACATTATGGAACAACATATTCCTAATGAAAATCTTAATATCTCTTTGTATATTTTCTCAATAATCAGTTAAATTAAAGCGATCCCTGGAAAAACAAATTTTTCGTAGCCGTATGATAAAAATATGAATAGGTATGCCAAAGTACGTCGAAATGAAATAAAAATATGGAGAATTTTGTTTCACAACAAATACGCGGTAATAAAAAAAGTAATGAAATTCTTGTTTCTTTATAGAATACCTTGGCGCAAGTCGTTTGAATAATATTATTTATTTATGTATGTACCCTTAGATTAAATCTGTAGATGGCAAAGCTTTGCGATTTTAGCTGTTCATCGAGAAGGCGTAATTAACGACACATTTATTTAATTAAAATGTCTCAATAAATCGTTTATGAGTTTTATGATTCCTTATTAGTTCTAACAGAATGTGGCAGACTGTGCAAAATCTATCATTAACTGATTGATGACACCACATATCAAACTATTGGATGCCTAATCAATTAATTATCTATTGGTTTTGTGGTGATTACGTTGATCAATTAGTTATTGGTTACGTAGTTGGTGGTGTTGATCGGTTAAATATTGGTTATCATACTATCCATTACGTGATTGATCATTCTGTAGTCAAAACTATTCTCCATATTCATACCTATAAAATCATACATGGCGATAGGCGACTTAATGGCAATTAATAGCAAAATGTGTAGCGCGAAAATATTTTTCACGTTCAAATGTCCATTTACAAAAATGTTCAACGTGATCAGTTAGAAAAGACATATTTTTTTACGCTACAGCGCTATCTGGTGGCGAGGTAAAACAACGTAAATAGAATAAAATATGTAGGTACTTTCCAACGAAACATCCTCCCCCTATCCGTGCGCATTTTCATTGTGGATGATTGAATAGTATTTCGTACGTCGCTGATATACCAGCCCCATTAATATATAGTTCGGAAGTAAATTTAATAAGTCCGATATGGCATAGTTAATATGACAGCTATAGCGCAATTTCCTCGAATAATCGTACAATTAGCGTCTGTAATCGAATATTGACGCCCTGACTAGCCATAAATCTTATTTCTTGATATGTAGTCCGATTAAGTAATCTTGATTCTTTTTTTCTATGATATAGGTAATTCTTTGAATGTATTTACATATTTAGCTAGAATTTATTGCCGAGATAAAAAAAAATCAGATAGGTATATTAATTAAGTACCGCCCACTCGTTACAATATCATTTATAACGAAATTAACATTTTACTCAAAAAATTTCATACTTGAAACAAAAATATTTAGATAGTAGAATGTTATCAAATAAGATCCTCTTCATTTTGAACCCACGCAATTTAATTAATGGTTTGAAACATGCCTACCTACGCGCCGAACCTTTAATTACGATAGAAACCCGACTGGTTGAACCTTTTGTTAATGTATTCAATTACTGATAATTAAACTTAAATGCGTATTTAAATAATACAACCTTTTGAGGAATAAATATTTAAGCGTGTACTGAAGTAAACAGTTTATTTAAAGTTTCATAGTATCAAGACTGTTGCAATGTGTAGTATAAAATGGCGTCTTGTTCCATCTTGACCCATTTAGTCGGTAGCGGTGGGTGAGAGATCGGCATGGAGTTCTCATTATCCGGTATACATTCCTTATGTGACGTTGATTTAATATTTTTTTTATTTCTAGTATTCATGTTATTTTAAAAATATGCTCATCCAATTCTGACTACTATTATTCTTTTAAGTAACTTTGACTTGCAAGTTCGGATCAAAGTATTGTAAAGCGTAACATTTTAGTCATATTTATTCATGTTTTAGCGACTTTGATGGTAACCTTAGTCATGTTGACAAGCGAAATAAAAATGGACAAAATAGACGATTACCCAAAAGAGGTAAGGCCTTACTTTTGTAATATAATGTATATACCTATATACATATATAACGACTATAATAATGTAATGTATGCCTATAAAGTATAGGTAATGTGCACAGGCTTTAAAATCGATTTACATACAGATCAATTCAATATTATCTTCAGAACCTTAGCAAGCGCCAAGTCCAGAATGAAAAACGATTAACACCGAAGGAAAAAGAGTTTTTTGCATTTGTTGAAGAAAAGCTTATACAGCATTCGCAAGCGCTTGAACATCTTGTAAAGTTGGTTCATGAAACTGTAAGTGCTCTAAGGGCACTAGCCGAAAACGTAAGTCGAAGTGTCGAGGAGCCCAAATTACCGGAGAAAGTGGAAGCGTATCACCACGAAGCAGAAGGAAGAAGTGGAGATGTCAATGAGGTATATGAACATCCAATTGCAAAGTTTGGAAGGAAACTTCCAAAGTATAGTGCGTTTTATAAACATATGTTTATGGGGTATTTGGAAAATCATTCGGAACCTACACCTATTATTGCTAAAAATGTTAAAAAGAGATGAAAAAATTTGCTATACTAATAAATTTATCCCTATTATTTGTCACGATTTATTAACAGTCTTTTACATTTAAATAAATGTGTTCGAAAAGCTACTGTGCTTTTTATTTTTAAGCTTTGCTGCTGTAATGACTAGCTGATTTCATTAATCCTGATTTATATTGAATTTTGGGTATCAATATTATGTTGAATGAAATTTTTTCACACTTCCAATTAGGAGAAAGTTCTAACGTTGCATGTAAGTTGTCTTTTTATTTCAGTCTCGTCGTTCTTTTGGAGGAAAACCTTTGCTATTCCCATCAGCTGGTGTTTCTAATACCGGAGATGGTTCTAGTCAATGGTGTTCAGTGGCTGTTTTGTGTCACAGGACGACGGGGCCTGCTTGTGGATATGACGATAAATTTGGTTACGGCAAATTCGATAACTTGTGCCATATGCTGCAAGTCAACTGTTATTGGAAGTACAGTAAGTTTACTGGCATTTTCATTATGTATAATTTCATTGTCACTTGATGCTCTGGTTTCTGAGACATAAATACGTATGTAGAAGTTTCTTTTATTATCGTATACTTTCGTTATGACATAGATCGACAGGCTCCTAAGATGGGTTGATTAAATATTTTCCAGTGTGGTAACTTTAAAATGGCTTTACGGATGCCTGTCGTAATTAATTGTAAGTGATATTGCTTTGTAGTAAGTAGTGATGTTGTAACGAAAGCGGATATTGCCTTAATCAGTGATTTGCTAACGTCAGTTTATCTTACCAATATTGTTCAATTTAATTTTGTTGAAAGCTGTATTACTGCTATTTATTCAAATTTACCATAACCTTGAATTTCTAAGAAACATAATGATATTTTTCTTTTCAGATTTTGCCCTTGTTCCTAATTGCAAGCCAATTTTATAATACTGCGCCGATTATATTGCTCCATGCTACCCATCATTACATTTTTCGTTTTGTATATTAAACGATGAATGTTTTATTGTACGAAGATTGTCATTGTATGGTTATTTTCATCCCACTCTTGTTTGGAGCTCCTTTGGATTTGGACATATTCCTTCTTCTTCTTTGACATGCCTGAAAACTAAAAATGTGTATTTATAAATCGCCTTTATAAACGAAACTTTCTCAATATTATTACCTTTACGTCCTACTATGGAATATATTATGAGTCTATTTCCTTACACCTTAGACATAGAAATACTAAGAAAGATGGAATAGTGCTCGAACCTGGATTTGCATCCAGGACCTCTCGATCGTCAGCCGCGCTTGCAACCATCACGACCAACGAGGTAGTCAAATTTTGTCAATATTATTTGAAATTCATAACTTAAGATACATTTCGCAAAATTGTTAAGTGTTATTTGCTTATAAGATTCATATCTATTATGACTTTAGTGGTTTGAAAAAAAAAAGACTATGATACTATACTGGCAAAAACGTTACTTACAAAATATAATTACAACATTACTATGCTATGCTATGCGAGGAATATAGAATTACATACGAGTTGTTCATTATTAACGCAATTTTTTTTCCGCTGTTGAACGCGGGGTTTTTCTGAGAACAAGAAGGCTTAAGACTACATCTCACCACACTAGTGAAAAACTAGCTGGTAGACCTTATCTGCTGTAGATAATATATTGTAACACGAACACATTGATAAATCTATACGAACTTTACTGAATAGAGATAATAGGAAATGAAAAGCAGTTATAAACTTTGAGACGTTTGAGCCAGTTCGTACGAACTAAGCCTAAATTGTTGAGAAGGTGTTTGGTGAGGAAAGTCTTCGGAGTTGCGTAATTTGCACATCGCTCCAGAGATCATAGATGCCGTACCACAAGTTCCCTCTAAGTACTTACCCATGTTATATTCGCACGAATACTCGTATAAGTCGCAGAGGTCTAAAAATGTTCTCGCTTCGTTCACCGACTTGCCACAAATGATTACAGTGTCGTGAAAACATACATACGCATGTTCACATAGCTTCTTTAATTCCGTCTATAAAAATATTAAGCTTAGTTAATGACATAATATAATGAGATTATTTAATGACACAATTTAATATTACAATTTAATGACATAATTTAATTTTATAATTTAAAAACATAATACAATGACATAATTTCATGATATAAGTTTATGTATTAATCGATTTTTTTATACCAAAAGTAAATTACAATATATTTGAACATTACAAAAGTTTATACTGAAATTGTGCAACTTACCAAATGAGCTTTATCGCCTACTAAATGTGGGCTAGTTAAGTGGAATGATAGAAAAAATAGATAAATGGACAACGAATTCATTATTGTTTTATTACAGTGAAATACGAACGATATCATTGTGAACTCCTTATTTCAAAATTCAAACTGTATCAACGGGTATCATGGTCTCTTAATGAGTGATATGACGACACCCTGGATATTAGGATCAAGACAATAAACGGATGTAGAAAGTTTTAATTGGCAACATTTCATGGAACTGCTATGAAATTTGTTTGGACCTTTACACCGGTTGTCAGAATCGCTTCATTGTGCTACCTAACATTATTATACCTTATGAATGATATCGGTATTTTAGACTTGAATGAAATTTAGAAATGCATTACAATGAGTAAAATATTACTTTAACTGTTTCATTACGTAACGTAACTTCACGCCTGTAATCCCCGAAGAGATAGGCAGAGGAATGCAGAACATTCCCCCGTTTCACCGGTTACGTTTACGTCCCACTATGGAATAGGTGGTGAGCCCATTGTCATGCATCGGTCACTATTTAATTACGATAAAAAAATAATACATATTATTGGTCGTACTAAAATGTAAAAGTAACTTTATAATAAAATTGAATAAATCATTTACATACATAATATAATATTCTGTCTATATCTTTTACACTATCATGAAAACGTTAAGATACTTTTGTATATTTTCTATGTACGTATGTGGAGAGACCTGTGACGGTAAATTGTTCGATAAATTAAAATCATAATGCCGTATTGTGATGAGTTGATTTGAGATCTTTGTTTCCCTATTGCGCATGTATGCTTATTGTACCTTTATGAAGACTGCAAACACTAAGATACTTGAGGGCAGATTGGTGGAAATAAAAACTATTGTTTAACTCGTCCGTCTGATAAAACTACCTTTGAGGTTTTTGTAAAAATCTTCCGGGGTGTTTTGGTACAAATCCTACAAGTAATCAGGGAACCTAGTTATCGGTATAAAATAAATAATTAATCAATCAGTCAGGGTGACTTAGTACTCGTAAATACGAGTAAATGTAAGTAAACCTGACTATCGATCTTTTGACCGGCTGTGCAGTCGGCCAGTTGAACAGTCATTCAATGCATTTAAGGTGAAATAAATGAAAATTTTGGGCGTGAATAAATAATTTTTGGTGAATATAACTTTATTGAAATAAATAAGTAGATATTAGTAGAGATATCTCCACTAATACCCATTGCACAAATATGTAGATCTCATTGTGCGGATGACAATCGAATAGAATTTCTCTTCCTTTATTCCTTCATTACTACCTTTGTGATTTAAAGGCTTTTGAGCAAATGTACGATGTGCACTGTGCTTTCATATCATCTAAAACTGGGTTGCTCGTGTACGGCGTTTCGTATTTATTAGAGCGGAACAAGCGCGGGTAGACGAGAACTTTGCTCTTGTGTGAGGACATTTGCAGGAAATATTTCTATTCGTATTACTCCTAATATGAACACCATATTACATGCGGAGCAATCATCAAACCCCATCTTTAACTCGCATTCCCGGCGTAGGGATTATAGGTGTAACCCCTCAGGGGATGATTATGTTTAGCAGCGGACTGCAATAGGCTGATGACGATGTGGTTGCAGCCCTTTTTATGTCTTACAGTTGTGTTTGATTCCTTAGATCTCCACTCCACCTTCAGCTACATCACCTTTCAGATGAAATATGGCATAATCAAAACCAGATTTTTCATTTTAACACTGTTTATATTATTTGTAAGAGAATTATATGGAAATTTAAACATTAAAAACTATTGTTTAAATGAATCTTAAATTAATAAATATACGTTAAAAGACAATACACTTTTAATTAGTAAGTTCTTATATGACATATTCCTCTATTGTGTTAATTTTCTAGGCTTATTTTACAGGGGTAATACAAATATACTGCGATTCTTGCGATTACTGATTCAATCATCATAGAAGTTTTTGGTAGGACGGCGCGATACAGTTAGAATGGATTTATCTTCTGGGCAGCTCGTTTGCCTGTAATCTGTAAATCAGTAAAAAAATATCATTAATGTGCGTTTGAAGAAAGTTATGAATGAAGAAGAAGCCGGGGTGTCGGTACGTACTCAAATATCTCATACCATAAAGGGCCAGGCGTGATGATATATCAATATTAAAATTATGTTCTGGAAATTTCTTAGATTGATGACGTCATGCAACGCGGCATTTTGTACATTTGTACCTAAACATTTTTACATTTTTATCTATAATCCATGCTGTCTTTCTTCCATAAATTACGATTATGTTGCTACACATCTTTCACTTACGTTCTATTATTTCTCAAACTGCTATTAAATTATTATTATCAGGCAAGTGAACTAACTTCGCCGCCGTATGCAGTTGTAGTCGAACATGTCGCATAGATCTCTGAAGCCCATGACGTCACCGGCGTGACTCGCCCCGCATATCGGCACGCGGTCGTGGTTGCACACCTTGGCCATACCGCACCATTTAGCCCCCATCTGGGAAATGTTAAATTGATAAGAAAGCATTAAAACGACATTAGTTTAACAGGTTATCGAAATTGTTCTAGCGACTAACAAAAGGTATAAATAAACCTTCGGTTGGATGTTAGCGGGGTTTTTTAATGAGCGACTTTAATCTTTTGTAAGCCATTATACACATAATTATATTTGTACTGGCTTAACAGACCATCTCACTGCAACTGGCTGAAGCTCATGAAGTAGGACCTTGTATAGGTTCGAAACTAGTAGGACCATTCCGCAAAACGTACGTGATTAAACCGGTACATATCGGTACATATCATAATAGTTGATCATTGTTTACTGTTAGCCAGAGAGGTGCATGAAAGGAACATCTCCAAGCGGCGACTATCTCTGATTGAGTACAAACATATCCGGCCGACGCACCCTGGACATTGCGACAAGTCCTTTCACCATAGTGGTCCATCACTCATGATCAGTTGACGACTCGACGAAGAAGTCAGCCCGTTTATTGTCTTAATTAAGTCTAAATTTAGACAACTAGGTTTTTAAAAATATTATCTCATGCTGTTAGTCAATGTTTAAAACTCTCATATATAAAAAAGGCTATTGAATAGGAGCCTTAAAAGTCTAAGCAAATTACAGGCATCAATTTAGGTACGAAAAAGTTAAGGATGGTACTGTCGATCGTATGTACGGTATGGTTATCAGTATCATTACCTTCCGTCCCATTGTGATATCCTCGTTGTCCCGTTCTTGGGGAGGTCCGTGCGCTCTGAGGAACGTCGACATGAAGATCACTACAATAACTGTGAACAAAGTTAAGATAACATAAAGATAAGGGTAGCTCTTGAGACGTATTTTGAACACGTCAATATTAAGAGCCTGAAATCATAACATCTATTTGATTGATTCACCCCTTACTACATGGGATGTATTAACGTAATCGTTGAAAAGTGAGAATACTACACTTCTTTGCGTAATCCTTCGTGGAAATACGGGGATGATGTTATTCCATTGGATCATGTTGTGGCTTCAACAAGTTATGATTACATTGTGAAACTAAGCGTACAGTGGGTTATGTAATTAGCAGAGAGGCACGTTGAATCCCCACGTGAGCTATCGTTTGGTAAATTTACGATAAACTCCGTGCTAACGACGACGTAAGCTGAGGTTGGAACCTTATTAAAGATGCCCCGAGGCATATTTCGTGTTATATTCGTATCTTATCAAATAACAAAGTTTAAACTTCCAATATTTCCAAACTTCTTGTTAGTAATAATAAGTTGGCGTAATCGTTTCTGTTACAGACTGCCAAACAGTGAAACTTACACCAGGCAAGCATGCTACATCCTAGGCTGCATCTTATTTCCCATCGGTTGAAAATTCGGTAAAATTCGAAAAAATCTGCGTATTGAAAAATCTTTGGAATCTTTTTAAGATTAAACCAATAAACCCTACTCCGTATAAGAAACACTCTAAACTGTATCTTCTACACATTCGTTCTCCCAAAAAAGCAATATAGTAAAAATGATTGAATAGTTTTTCTGTTCGATTCATGTATTTTCCATGACTGAATTTTATTTCATATAAAAATCTGTATATTTTGTTGCCCACTACCATAGTATCCCTTTTATATTATTATAATGTTATCTCCCCAGGTCACACATGAGATAGGCCGAGAGCACTGAACACCATATATCTTAAATATGTAATTAAACAAAGTATTTTTGACGTAAATAAAAACGTAAATGACCTACTATTTCCACATTAATCACTCTCTTCTTACATCATACATTAACAGCGGTTTCGGATATTTCTTGGCCCCCTTTCAATTTATAATAAAAAAAAGTAACTTCACGCCTGTAATCCCCGAAGAGGTAGGCAGAGGAATGCAGAACCACTCCCACGT
>DWTO01001450.1:0-16238 GCA_018244755.1 Jemadia pseudognetus
AATGTTCACGGATGCCATACCATGTAGAATGGCCAAAAGAGTTTTGGGCGTTGTGAACCGTTAGTGGAATGCAGCCTTAGTGGAACGCACCCTTAGACAATAAGCATTGACAAGTTGACAACGCTTCAACGCTGAACTACCATTTATCATAGCTAGCTGAGCTATGGTACAGATTAGTAGGCAGTAGCTGGCTTGCTAGTAGTTTAGTCTTTAAACTTCGTTAAAGCATGTTTGCATGTGTGGCTAAATCTTAATTCGTATATTTTTGAAATCGTAAATTCTTAATTTAATTTATAAGAATAGTAATGGTATGTATAATGGTTTGTTTTTATTTAAATAACAGTTGTTATTATGAGTAATGCATCATCTTTGAAGTTCAAGTAGGGTTATGTTTGAAAAATGAATAATACCATTGAGCAATTTTGTCCAGTGAAAAGCGTAGGTGTTGCGAGAGGCTGTATTCTACGATCCCCAACCCGCATGCCCAGCGTGACGATTATGGGCATTACCCCTCAGGGGAGGCCTATTTCCAACAGTGGACTGCAATAGACTGATGATGATGCAATTGTATATGGAGTAATAAACTCTTTCGTTTTCCTTTTTTAGGCCACATTAGACCGGAAAGGAACATTTAAAGTCGAATATCTCCAAGAAATCGAGAGGAACATTCAAAAGCGATGGGAGCAGGAAAAAATATTCGAAGTAGAGGCTCTTGAAAATGACAAAACACACAATAAATTCATGTGTACTTTTCCTTACCCCTATATGAATGGTCGCTTGCATTTGGGACATACATTTTCACTATCCAAGTGTGAAGTAAGTTGTTTTTTCCTATACATATATGTATAATGGTAAAAAGGTTCATATTTGTAAATTAAAGTAATTACAATTATTACTTTTAAACTGAGTGTAAAATTTATGCAGTTCCACAGTTGAAAGCTATTGAATATTATATAGTCACACATTTTCATACTACAATTAATTATGCATTTGTTTTCTTCTATGATTTCAGTGTGAATTAAAGAAACTGGTAGATATTGAGGAAAATGTTATTTTTCTATAATAATATCAGTTTTTTCTTAGTAATTTCATAATTAACACACTCCTGTACTACATACATATCTATATATTAGCAAAAAAATTGCAATAGTACCATAAAAAAAAGAATTTTTTAGGCAAATGAGTTCCATCTTAACACTTTGTTGACCCGTGACGAGTTTGCTCATCTTTTTGTGCTCTTATGTTGTTGACTGGTGATGAATTAACTTGTCATTGCATTTTCATTATCTATTTTAATTTATTGTATTATATTTATGGTGATATATATAATTGCAAAAACTTGGTGTACCATGTTCAGTTATGTCCACTTTATAACAAAGAAGTTACTTTTCTTGTTTCGGTTTTTATTAGAGTTTTATTATGATTTTAAAAAATCTGCTATGATGTAACATATTGATGACTCATCACCAGTCGCAAATATTGGGTGTGAAAGGACAAGCTGATTCTTTACCGGTCAGAAGTATTGTGACATATCTTCGCTTACCATCAGGTGGAAATGTGGCCAAATGCTAGCCTATCACATAAGAATAAAGAAAAATATATTGAAATCACAGACTACTTTTACATTTCAATCACCCTCTAATACCCGTGATGTTTTGGAAAATATTTGGGGATATGTATTATTGAATAATATTAAAAATGTATGAGTGTATGTAGTAGCAATATTGCTGACTAGGCTAAGTGCCTTAGTGGATATGCTGTGATGTTGTTGCTTGTTAAATGGGACATTGAGAATTTGCAATGCAAATATGATAATTTGTTTTTGCTTGACATATTAACATATTTGTGCACACATATCACATTGACACACACACATATTATAGTATTGAATAAAATAAATATGTGCATGCAGCAAATTCTCTATAGATATGTAAGACTTGTGTTACATATTTCTTTATCACATACGCCTTGTTCCCCTACACCTTGATCACTGCCTTGTTGGCCGAGTGGTTGTGAGTGTGACTGTCAATTGAGTAGTTCTGGATTCAAACTCCGGGTTGCATACTATCATATTTATATAAAAAGAGTTTTTAGTTAAAATTTCTAGTAGTAGCTCTGAGGCTGGAGTTGTACCCAGTGTATGGTTCACTACCTATTCTCCCATGGGACCTTACTGCACTCCTCTGCCTATCACTTCAGGGATAACATGTTCAATTTTCTAGTTTTACATTTGTTATATTTGTACTTCCTCAAATTATTTAGTATGATTGTTTAAAATAGCAGTTTAAAATTTATTTCATTAACA
The DNA here is from genome assembly GCA_018244755.1 of Jemadia pseudognetus. Taxonomy (NCBI): domain Eukaryota; kingdom Metazoa; phylum Arthropoda; class Insecta; order Lepidoptera; family Hesperiidae; genus Jemadia; species Jemadia pseudognetus. The sequence goes on from DWTO01001450.1 coordinate 2,306, forward strand.
GTTTGCCACAAGATACTATAGACTGAAAGGTAAAATGGTGCTGTTTCCATTTGGGTTTCATTGCACTGGAATGCCTATAAAGGCATGTGCAGACAAATTAAAAAGGGAAATTGCACAGTATGGCTGTCCACCTACCTTTCCTGATGAAGAAGAGCTAGTAACAGTGTCAGATGATATTGTGCCTAAAGATAAAAGCAAAGGAAAGAAAAGTAAAGCTGTAGCCAAATCTGGTACTTCTAAGTATCAGTGGCAGATCATGCAGAGTATAGGTGTACCTGATGATGAAATAAAGGAATTTGCCAATGAGTTATACTGGCTGGAGTACTTTCCTCCTAGAGCTGTTGCTGATTTAAAAAGAATGGGTATACATGTAAGTAACTACCGCTTCCCTTCTATTATCAAAGTATTCATGTTATGTAATTAGTAACTAACAATGAATATAAGATGTAATTTTCTTTAATTTCAGTAATATTATTGTAAATAAACATTATAATGATAATGTATTTAAGGCTGTAAAATAATTAGGTGTACCAGGCACCAGTGATTACTCAACTCTCCTCATCAATTTATAACATTGATCAGGCTGAAACAAAATCGTGTGGTGTTACCTGTGTAAATATATAATTGATTGTTCTGTAATGTTACATGATTATGGTGATGACCTTAATTGAAGTTTCACTGAAATTTTATGATCATTACTGAACACTATCTTGTCTTTCCAATTTTGTCCTGGTTTACTGTATTCTGCTAGTTATCTTTCATTTGATATACATATTGAAGTGTACATCTTAAATTTAAAATGATACTGAATGCACATACATATTGTCATTAGAACTAAAGATGTGTACCAAATTAAAATCAATCAGTTAACAAGAAAAGGTAAAAATTCAGTAGTACCACACACAGAAGGCATGCTAAATAAGACCTTTTGATAAAATAGTAACTAAAGTAGCAATTCATATTAGATGTACAAATATTTAAAAATTAGTTTAATTTTTATAGTACAACTTATTAAAACTAGTTATAGTATAACTGAGATATAAATTATGACAAGGAGTAGACGAATAGAAACTTACAGAGTTTATAAAGATCAGTAAAATTTTTAGCATTAGCACCTCATGAAATTATTTGGTACAAAATGTGTACATTATTTTACTCCATCCTTAATGTGTACATTGTAATTTGAGTACATTGAATAGAATTTATAAATTGTTGTTTTTATTTACAATGTGTTTATATTAAATTAATATTATAGGTAGATTGGCGTAGAAAATTTATAACAACAGATGCAAATCCATTTTATGATTCCTTCATAAGATGGCAGTTTCATCATCTGAAAGAACGTAAGAAGATCATGTATGGTAAACGTTATACCATATTTTCACCTTTAGACAAACAGCCATGTATGGACCATGACAGGAGTTCTGGAGAAGGAGCTGGGCCCCAGGAATATACACTGATAAAAATGGAAGTTATCCAACCGTTGCCTACTTCTTTACAGTGAGTGTTATGTCAAAGTTTGTATATTACTCATACACATTTTAAAATTGTATTAGGTAAAATCCATTAAATATCTCTATTTATGTTTTAGGATATTCAATGAAAAAACAGTGCATTTTGTTGCAGCTACATTAAGACCGGAAACAATGTATGGGCAAACTAATTGTTGGATTCATCCAGATATAAAATATGTAGCTTTTGAGACTATCAAGGATGGTATATTTGTTTGCACAAGAAGAGCAGCTAGAAATATGTCCTATCAAGGTTTTACTGCTACTGATGGAGAGTATAAAGTGTTGTTGGAAATTTTGGGCACTGACCTTATGGGGGTTGCTTTAAAAGCACCATTTACTTGTTATCCAATAATCTATTCTCTTCCAATGCTGACTATCAAAGAGGACAAGGGTACTGGAATTGTTACTAGTGTTCCCAGTGACTCGCCTGATGATTATGCTGCTTTAATGGATTTGGAGAAAAAACCAGCATTTCGTGAGAAGTATGGCATTAAAGATGACATGATTTTACCATTCAAGCCTGTACCTATTCTCGAAATTCCAGAATATGGCAGTCTTTCAGCAGTTCTAATTTATAACAAACTTAAAATTCAGAGTCAAAATGATAAGGAGAAATTAACACAAGCTAAAGAAATGGTGTACCTCAAAGGTTTCTATGAGGGTGTGTTGTTAGTAGGAGACTACAAAGGCAGTAAAATTCAAGATGTTAAGAAAAAGATACAAGCTAAACTCATTGAAGAAAATAATGCTGCAGTCTACTATGAACCTGAAAAGACTATTATGTCCAGATCTGGAGATGAATGTGTTGTAGCACTTTGCAACCAGTGGTATCTGGACTATGGTGAAGAAGGTTGGAAAGCACAAGCAGAGAGAGCTTTGGCAGCTATGAATACATATCATGATGAAGTTAGGAAGAATTTTCAAGCTACTCTTAACTGGTTACATGAATATGCATGCTCCAGAACCTATGGTCTTGGTGTGTACATTGTACAGTAATAAATCAAAAACAAGCTTCAATTATTTAATCTATAATTGACATTATAATAATTACTTTGCAGGAACCAGAGTACCATGGGATCAGCAGTGGGTCATAGAATCTCTGTCAGATTCAACAATATATAATGCTTACTATACTGTCGCGCATTTTCTACAAGGAAACACATTTAGAGGAAATGAAGAAAATGCACTAAAAATTAAACCTGAACAAATGACTATTGAAGTATGGGATTATATCTTTTTTAAGAATGCACCTGTGCCTAAAAATACTAAAATATCCAAAAAATCTTTGGATCTCATGAAAAACTCCTTTCAGTTTTGGTATTCACTTTACTTTTCTTAATATACAAGATTATGACCTTTGTTTAAATTTATTTGATAATAGTATATTCTTTCTAGGTATCCTGTTGACCTTAGAGTCTCAGGAAAGGATTTGATTCAAAATCATTTAACATTTTATATTTACAACCACTGTGCCATGTGGGATAAAGAAGAGGATAAGTGGCCTAAAGGTATCCGAGCTAATGGGCATCTTATGTTGAACTCTGCAAAAATGTCAAAGTCAGATGGTAACTTTTTAACTCTGTCTGAAAGTTTAGACAAGTTCAGTGCAGATGGCATGCGTTTAACATTAGCTGACGCGGGAGATTCAGTCGAAGACGCTAACTTTGTGGAAAGCACTGCTGATGCGGCTATTCTTAGGCTGTACACATTTATTGAGTGGGTAAAGGAGACTGTGGCAAATAAATCCTCCTTAAGAACAGGTTAGTGCAAATATGTTTTTGAACCTTAGTTAATTGCCCATAAACAACCAAGCAAATAGTTTATTTCAAAAATAAGTTCATTTCGATAATCTCTATTTCTGCAAAATTCTCACATACTCGTATAATAGTAACAAATATCCTATTCCACAGGAGCCTACAACTTCCACGATAATGTATTCATAAGTGAAATGAATATGAAGATTGCTCAGACAGACAGTAATTATGATAAGATGCTGTTCAAAGATGCACTGAAGACTGGTTTCTTCGAATTGCAGGCCGCACGCGACAAATACCGAGAACTGTGTTCAGATAATGGAATGAATGAGGAAATAATTATGCGGTATATTGAAACACAGGCCAAACTTATATCACCAATTTGCCCACATGTCGCTGAGCATGTGTGGGAATTATTAGGCAACGTAAGATTCATCAAAGTATTCATAACGACGTAGCAAACAAAGACACTGTTAATTATGTAATCACTATGTATGTATGTTCACATATGTATGTATGTACATATAACAATGCAATAACATTGTTCATAGTGATTTTAAAAACCCTTATTGTATATTATTTGTTGACAAATCTCTTATCTATACATTAAATGAATATGGTCGACCCAAATGAGGAGAAATTGGTTGTGCTAATAGAATTGGTTGTGCTATTAGAATTGGTTGTGCTATTAGAATTGGTTGTGCCATTAGAATTGGTTGTGCTATTAGAATTGGTTGTGCTATTAGAATTGGTTGTGCCATTAGAATTGGTTATGCTATTAGAATTGGTTGTGCTATTAGTGCTGGATTTTGGCAATTACCTGAATTTCATTAGTGCACATGTTCCAATGATAGATAAGGATGTTGACATCATAGCCAAGTTTTACGAAAAGGTCTTGCAAATTCTCTCAAAAAATTGTCTTAGAGAGCAAATACAGTTGATGAGCGACTAGGCCTGGCCTAAGGAATACATGGTGTTGGCAACATGAATAGCAACAGACTACTTCTGTCTCTCTGTGCTTAATTACACTACATATAGCTTAAAAGCGTTGTACATTCAAGCTATGATTAATCGATTATTTTATTTGTTAACATATATAAGATTGGATAGGTACTGAATCTTAGAATAATTATAATGTATGGAGTATATGTACATTGCTTATATTATAACTAATTTCTGTATTATTAATTTGTATAGAAAAGAAGCATCCTCCATGATAATTGGCCAGTGGCAGGAGAGGTTGACGAGGTGGCTGTGAGAGCCAGTAACTACCTGATGGAGGCGGCACATTCATTCCGTATCTATTTGAAGAATCACTGTGCAGTGAAAAAACCCAGAAAGGGCGAAAATGCTACACAGGAACAGAAACCAAATAAGGCTGTGATCTGGGTGGCGAAGGAGTACCCTAAATGGCAGCATATCATATTGAGTACACTGAATGAACTGAATGGGGTAAACTATGCTTATATTGTTAATTTTTTAACGAGGTTTTACATTTTACTTTGAGAAGAACACATTTGTATCTTATTCTACATTATCAAATATGTATCAAATATGTAAATATTTGAATGTGGATAAGATGAAAGTATTGGTATTTGTAAGAGATGAGTCGAGAACTACTGCAAGGTTTGTGGTTGATGATATAGCGTTGGAACAAGTGGATGACATGGTATACCTTGGATGGGCTTTCAGCAGGAATGGTAAGTATACCACTGTCATAGTGAGAAGAGTGATTGCAGGAAATAGTGTGAATGGAGCGTTGGATAAGCTACTGAGTTGCCAAGTCTTGAGCTAGCGAGCTCGTTTGGCAATATATAACTTCGTGCTTACGCCAACTGTACTGTATGGTAGCGAGAGTTGGGTATGTAAAAAGGGGGTGAAAGTAGAATAAACGCGGTCGAGATGAGGTTGCGTCGCATTTGCGGCTTGACACTCGCCGACCGTGTTTGTAATTCTGACGTAAGGAAGATGAAAGAATCTTACATACAAAGTATGAAAGAGGGTATTGGTGTACAAATGAGAAAGGGCATGCTCTGATGGTTCGGGCATGTTGAGAGAATGAATGATGAAAGAATAACGAAGCAGATGTACAATGACTCACCTATCTTGATCAAACAGGCCAGATACTGGCTGATGGGGTAGTCATAAGTCTCCGAAACCGGCGCACGTGTATGAAGAGAGTGATGAATTGGAAGAGGCGCGGCAGGTCTGTAAGGATAGAGTTATTTGGCATTCGGTGCTCTCTGTCTACCCCTTAAGGGACCTGGCCTGAAAATATCTACATATGTATGTATGTAAATATTTTTCTTTGCGATACTGGAGGATATTAAGGAATATGTCTAAATACCTTAAATCAGCGTTGTTTGAGTTTAAATTACAGCTTAGAAGTCGTAAAAAGGAAATATTAGGAACAAAGACGCTTTAACTGCTCGGACTGGATTGACCCGATAGGTAAACAGGGGCTTATAATTACTTTTCAGCCAACTGGCCTTCCTGACAATAGGACGATCTCCACGAAGCTGGGGGAGTTGGGCGAGCTGAAGAAGTACTCGAAGCGCGTGATGCCGTTCGTGCAGGCGGCGCGCGAGGGCGTGCAGCGGCGCGGCGCCGGCGCGCTGGCCGTGCGCCTGCCCTTCGACGAGGCCGCCGTGCTGCGCGACAACCGCCAGTACTTACTTAACACATTGGATGTAAGTGTGCTTTTTGTTCAGGTGGTTTTAAAGTTAAGAAATATTTTCATCATCAACTTGTCTCAGTCTACTAGTAGACATAGGCATCCCTTGAGGGTTTTTTCCTTCATAATCTTCATGGCTATGAAGAATAGAGATCGCGCTGCTCAGTTTCGGGCACCGCTAACGCCGCTGCCTGTCGGCGGCTGCAAGGCATTTAACAGAGTCTTAAGTGTTTTATAGCAGGGTGCAGGTGCAGGAAAACCTTGCTTAGGCTTCTAGGATTGAACTTGGGACTTATACATGACATAATTTATTCAAAACGATATAATGGACAAAGAACCACTTGTTAGTTAATGTCTCTCTTTCTTTTACATTTCCGTGGATATTTTTTTAGTCAATTGTTATGGATTGGCAACTGTCAATATATTTGAAATAAAGTAATGTATAAGATATACCGATTTGTAAAAAACCTATCGTGAAAATGTAACATTCACGAAGAGTTAAATTTAATTTCCGAACAGCTGGACGAAATAGAAGTGAAGTTCACGGACAACTCGGAAGCTCCGGAGAAGACCCGCGAGGAGTGCTCGCCGGGCCTGCCGCACGTTACCTTCAGCGCCGCGCCCTCGCTGCCGCTACGCGCGCTCAACCCGCAGCCGGGCTCGGGACTGTTCGACATCGTCGTGCCTCTCGTAGATGGGGACACTATTGACAAACTGAAAGAAAAAATCGCTAAGCAATTCGTGGCCATAAAGGGTAAGTTGAGACTTCGGGCAATAATTCTGTAGAGATTTCGGAGTATGTACAATGTACTCTTTTTAAGGTGCCTACCGACTACGTTTACGTTATCCATTCGCAACTCTTCGTACATTATCTCGATTATTAGCCTCGTTACTGGTGCTTGCGTGAGCCAGTTCAAATATCACCGCACTAGAAAACGCGCTATGACGAACCTTTCTTTGTCGGTTTTTAAGGGACCCGATAAAGCCGCTTCCGTGATGCCTGACGGGCAGCGGCAATATACAGGCCGTTACATTGATTGAAGTTGCTCGCGTGTCAGAGCAATTCTTTGTTCATATCTTAAAAGTTCCCGCTTACATTTATACTACGCCATGGAGACTATCCTTTGTTTACATGCCTATACATATATACATTATTGACATTTCTACCAATGTGTTCGTGGTTTCATATTTTTGATTATATTTGAGATTCCTGTAAAATCTTTTACTGTATCTTCATCTACTTTATAACTAGTCTTCCATGAATTTCACATTGAATTGAATAATATTGAGATCCAGTGTTTTCCTCTACCAACACATTATTTGCTTTGGTTGCGTCGCTATAACTAAATTAGCGAAATTGTTCATGCACGCAACTTCCACGTACTGACTATAAGGGTCCCTTCAGATCAGTGTATTTTTATGTGCGTCGAAGCCAGTAAACGGGCGTATTGTTCGTGCGTTGGCGTTCGTAATTCGCCCGAGCCGCCTACGACCCCTCCTATCGTACCGCGCTCACAAAACTAGCGCTTTGGGCTCTTCCAGACCAGCGTACTTTCATTTTGGCATACCAGCATACATAACATAGAACAATAACTATGGAATAGTCGTCGAAATACTTTAGGTGAATCATTACCACGAATAAAATATGACCTAACAAAATATTGTTTCAGATGTAAAATCCTTGAAACTCTGGCGCTATAAGGATTCCATAATGGGCCCTCGAAAAGTACCGGTAGTCGGTGATTACGAGAACAAGTGCGTGGAGCTCGACAACGCATCTACTCTGATTGTGGATGTGGTTAACAATAATGTAGCCCTGGCGGACAGCGGCGCCGACGTACATGTGGGCTTACAAATCATTTATACCTATGAGAACTAATTGAAAAACATTAATAAATTTTATTTATGTTTTATATTTGCTGTGTTATTATTGGGACTCGTGCCCGGTTACTTTAGAAAAATTAAATTTACTGGATTTCATTAATTTGTGTAAAGGCAAAGTATGAGCGTACACACCGATTACCCGCTTCTCTGAATTTTAATGTGAGGTGAATATTCGCTATGTATGGCTGTGTCGAAATGAATGAGATGAGTCAGATGTACACAGAGTAAATTCAACTATTCAACAAATAACATCATGCCTGTGTTCCCCGAATGAGAAAGGCATTGGGTGTGTAGTATGCTCCCACGTTTCACTAATTACGTTATACGTCTCATTATGTAATAGGCACAAATCTAGATTCAGAGTTATTATTAGGAATATCAAGTCGGAAGACCCCGAGAGTGCCCGACTCGGGATCAGAATCCAAGACATCGATCGGCTAGCGCGACTGCAACCGCTCGACTAGAGTCAATCAATTTACTACTTTATTAATGATGGCGAACGGACAGACACACCAGACTAGATCCAGTTATTTTGAAGATTCACAATGTAACTGACGCAGTCAATTATATACCAATGTTCAGAACGGAATGGTTATTACTATGAGATCATTCCAGTGTTTGTTTTTGTTAAAATAACGTTCTTACATCAGAATGTAATCCTTGCTAGAAGGTAGATAAAAAGCCATGTTCGGTTTCGCCGAAAGTAGCGTATTACAGTCTGGTAAAATGTAAGGAGAAGAAATGAAATACAGTTCAATTTTATAGTATAATTAAATAATGTATAAATGGTTATATCAATATTCACAACAGAATGTTTAACATTGCATCTGGAGGATATGGCTTTTGCCGTAAAATATGACACTGATTGCAAGTCAACATTACTGCTATAATAAAATACACACTTGCACCAGGCCGTACTCCTCGTCATATCTTTCTATATACATCATTTTCATAACACAAATTAGCTTAGTCAATGATTTGCTAACATTATGAGCATATGTAATTAAAAATACAATTGAATTTTAAGTACTCCTGGTGCAACCCCCAAAAATGGAGTTCTATCAATTTATTTATAGGCCCTGTCACGTTAATATATAAACTATGTAGTTGATACAAATGCGTCGAACCGTTATATAAAAGTAGTACACGCGTCGACGAAATAGATATACACCGAGTAACAATAAAGTAAATGTAACATTATTTACATATATGTATATACCGAATACATTCATTTCAATTGATGTCTATATTATTATGACGTTAATCAGTACTCGACATATACACTGGGAAAACACAATTTGAACGACTACGCTTTGTCTGTGATTTTTTGTAATCACTGCAAAGTTTTCGACCGTTAACTGGGTTGCTAAACAGTATTAGCAAACGTTTGATCAAATACATACAATCAGTTAAAGCGAATGCTGTAGGTATTCGAATTAGCGGAGAGCTAATAGGCTGTACGCCCGCGGGTGAAGCGTCTCAACAAGTGATAGTAGAGTAATGACATTGTCATTCGCAGTGCTGCTGTTTCAGTGACCTGGTAACTAAATAATCTGGTAGGTTCTAATCTCTTATTATTATTAATTTCTAATATTTCATCTTTTATAATTGTATTTTATGAATTAGTGAGAAAAAAATAAAGAAACTGTTAGCGACTTTCATAATGATCATAATGGTTGTATGAACTAGTCAAAACAACTTTATAATAACTATTTTCAAACTTTGCTCCAAAAAAACCAATGCTCTATTAAATATTGCTGTAACTATGCTTGGTAAATTATGAGAAAATAATTTGATTATGTAATACTGCATATTGGCAAATGTCGCACGGGGCTTGAAATAAATTTAATATTGATTAATAGATTACCCTCTAAATATAAATATAAGCGTATCGACTAAATACACTGTGCTGAAATACAAATGTGAGTTTTTAAAATAAATATTTGTTAACGTTCTCTCATAATATTTTTTTTATAATGAAGATTTTTAAGAAGAAGAGAAGAAGAAGAAGTATATTTAGTTTAAATCTTTATAACAGTAAACATGGATTTATTAATCTAAATAAAGAAGGGATTTATAGGATTCTAATGTTATTTTTTTTCAAAATAAAAAAACTTTTATACTTGTAGTTAGTAGTGGCTTTTTAGTTACATTTTTATTTTCCTCAGCGGCGGCACTGCTGTCAGTAGGTACAGGATAATATAGTGTCGTGAAAGTAGGCTAATTTCCCGTGGCTTCTTAAATTGGCAATTGTCAATTGTTTTGCCGCTCTCCGCCCACTTCGTCGCATGCAGCAGACGGGCCCTCCACTAAATCGAATAGCTTGAGTTTCAATTGATCAGTTACGACGATAATAATAGGTGTGTTACTAGCACGATAAATTTTGTTACAACTGCAATGATTTTCAATTCACGGAACTATTATTCTCAGCGTCATTATCAAACAAATGTTTGATAATTCAACAGTCTGCAAGGCGTACACTGGTCCCGCGGCGGCGCGCGCTAGCACGGCGCGTGCGAGAACAGCGCCGCCAGCGCGCCATCGGCCGCGTCGGGCGCGCTGCGCGCCTTGTCGCGCGCCGGCATGGACGGCAGGTCCATGATGTACACCTCCTTCTTAAAAAGCTGTCCCACGTTGCGCCCGATCAACTGAAAAACGTTTCCGCTACTTAGAGGGACATGATTGCAATACAGGTCTGCCGATTCGAAACAAACCATAGAGAACTAGCGATGTAAATAAGATATTTTATGTAGTAAGTGATCAACCCGCGAAGTGATCTTCTTGAAGAGTTCCCGTTTACTCTTGTCGATTTTGGCGGGCTTGCCGTTGGGCAGCGCTAGCTTCTCGTCGAGGCGGCGCAGGTCGTGCGCGTCTACGTCGGGGATGGCGCGCAGCACGCCCGCCACGCCCGGGAACAATGGCCGCAACGCCTCGTACGCCTTGGTACAAACATTGGCATGACATAAACTTACGTTCTGCGGTCGATAATAAGCACTGCTTTATATTAACCTATTCAATTCGACTGTTTTCGTTCAATAAAGCAAACACAGATGAAAAGCCAGAGTGGAGTTAATATCGTATGGGGCGGGTTACCTGCACGGCGAGCGCGAGCAGGGCGGCCTGGTTGGCCTCGTGCTGGCCGTGCGCGCGCAGTGCCTGCAGCACGGCGGCCAGCGCACCGCACGCCTCGCCAGCGCCGAGGCGCGCCGCCGTCAGGGCCGCGCGCAGCGCCGGCAGCGCCAGGGCCGTGGCGCGCAGCGACGACGTGGAGTCGTTCCACGTTAGTGCGCGCAGAATCTGTTACGTGTTGGCTCATGTGGTTACACAGTTATCTAAACATACCCGCTTTATTACATTTACACTCAAAGCTTAAATTATTTCAGATGGAACACCTGAAACCATCGAAGATGAAACATACAACAAATATTCTTGAAGAGTCTTACTCTGACGTTCTCAGTACTTATCTAATGAGATCATTAAATACTAGTTATATCTGTTCGTATATGAAATGCCAATGTTGTTAAGCTTAAGAATGACGATTTTTCTACATGGACATTTCGTTTATGAGCAATATGTAAACATTTATCACAGCTAGCGCCCACCGTTGTCAACAGTTTTATCAAACTGTAACACGCAAACACCATGTACATACAGTGTGCAGCACGGCGGGCCCGGCCACGGCGTCGGCCATGACGAGCGCGCCCAGCTCGGAGGCGGTCTCCGGCGTGCGGGCGGGCGCCATATTCTCTTCTTCCATGTCGCAGGACTCCAACGGCACGCCGCCTTCCACGAGGCACACCTGTCAAGCACCATCACATCTCAACATCCTTATTCAAACAGTCAGCCTTTCGACCACTACTCAAAACAAGCTCATAAAACGCCAAAGTCCTCTTCTAAATGTGTTGAAGCCACAAAGCACTAAGCAAAAAATAAAATGGATGGCGAAATTTCACACCAATTTCACAGTTTACCTTAAGCAACTCCAAGTGTTCTCTAGTAAGGTGCCGTACAAGCATGTCTTCTAAAACCTCTTGAGACTCACTCCCAGCTTCATCCTCTAACTTGCCAGACTCGTACAGGGATGTCACATAGTCCCATCTTTGTGATAGGTGTTCTAACACTGTAATAAATTTACATTTGTTTAAATAAGAAATAGTTATTAATTGAATGGAGTCGTTGCAAGGACAATGGCTAATCAACAGGTCTTCCTGGGTTTGATCTCCAGGTAGATCCAAGGAAGACCTGTACCCGATTACTATCGAAATTTTCGAATTTCAATTCTTACTAGCTGATCGGAGTTTGGATTTTAGCTTATTCCAAAATAGAGTATATAATTTAACAAGTTTACATGATGCTCGAGCGTCGTCTGTGAAACATAAAATAGTCAACCGAGTGTTTTATTTGCGTGCTCTCTCATGCTCGAACAGTTGACCAGATTTATATTCTTCCTTGTTTAAGTTAGTACCCAGTCTCTTTCCAACCTATTCGCCCGTTAGATTTATGGCATTGATCTTCCCGCCAGTCTATGTTAGAGGACCGGTTTCAAGAGGCTACAAGAGAACCATGCTCGCAGAGCCACTCGGCTACGTCCATGATCAACATCTCTGGTGAATGTGTAAAACGAAAAATGTTGTCCAAGCTGGTCTATGTGACCTGAGGGATGGATAAATGTCCAACTTTAAATTATTCTTTTTAATAATGAAAGTCCACACATCTATCACCACCCACTTTCCAGTACACATTGATTATATGTTTCGTAAAAAACAGTTAATTGGAAACTGGAAGCAATTTTAAATAATATTCGATGTTACGAGAAACTGATGTACTGACTGAGCGGCGCGAGGTGGTGCAACAGCGGCAGCGCCACGGAGCGGTAATGCGCGGGCGGGCAGTGCTGCAGCAGCGGGCGCAGCGCCGCGCGCAGCACGCGCCGCAGCCAGTGGTCGGGCAGGCGCTCGGGCGCGGCCAGCAGCGCGCCCGCCACGGCGCGCGCCAGCTCGCCCGCGCCGTACAGCTCGCGTCCCAGCGACGCCGCCGCTGCGCCCACCAACTGACATACCTAATGGCGCAAGCGATTATTACGAAGTTATCATTTTGATATCAAATAATCAGTGAAATAAATATAACAATTTTACAATAGAATACTCACATTGTCGTGCAGCGTGAGCAAGAAGTTCTGCATGCGTTCCGCCGGCACGGGCAGAGCGGCTTGGTGCGCGACGGGCATGTCGAGATCGCGCAGCCCCAGTAGGTTGCGGCGCTCGGCGGGAGAAGGCAGCAGGGCGCGTGCGTGCGCCGGGTGGCGCAGCGCGGCGGCGGCGGGCGCGTGCAGCTCGTGCAGCGCACGGCCCAGCGCCAGGGCGTGAGGGAACAGCGGCAGGACGTGCACGCCGCACGGGTTGCGCCACACGGGATTCCCAGACGCGGTGACGCCGGCGCTGAACCCGCCGCGGGATGCCCTATACAATAAAAATAAAAAATGAAGTTTGCAAGCTGACATTATTTAATGTCTGAATTTACCCTAAAAACATTTTATATTTAATATTTACTTTCCAGCCAACGTTAATTAGACCAGGAATGTTAATAACATTACATTCTCCCATTGTGTAAAACAATTAAGTGCACAGTACAATACAATATATATAGAATTAAGTAAACATAAATATGTATATCCATGTATATGGTTACTTGAAAACTTCATTTAAAAAAAATCCATTCATGACAATTTTTATCTCTTTCTATTATATAAAATATATGAGTATGTGCGTACATGCGTTCATCGGAATCGAGCACCCGAGCATCATGTGTGGCCGGTTGTGTATCCTCATAACAGAACGCGTTGAAATTTCGATAAAATTGTGAAACTTTTCGATTAATTCGTTACTTCACAGTAGGTATTTGCATTTAGAAAATGTTAGAAAATAAAATATACAGACCAAAGACAGAGAGAATGATACGGTAACATAGAAGGGGTATAGTTATTGTTGTACACAATCATAGATTTTTTAAGAGAAGTAATTGCAATTGTTCTGCATTTCTCTGCCTACCTCTTCGGGGATTACAGGCGTGAAGTTACTTTTTTTTTTTTAAGTAATTGCATGAATTTT
>DWTO01001451.1:0-16238 GCA_018244755.1 Jemadia pseudognetus
TTAAAAAATATTTACTATAAAGAAACTTTCTGAAAAATAAAATTAAAAAAAGTCTTTCGCGACAGGTCTGTAAGGATAGAGCTATTTGGCACTCGTTGCTCTCTGCCTACCTAGTAGGGGACCTGGCGTGAGGATATTTATGTATGTTACTTTCTGAAATTTCAGTAGTGCTTACGGCAGAAAACGTTTATTTCGGACTTTCTCGTGCATTTAATTAAAATTTGCCAACATTAGTTTCAATGAACATTCCACATTGAAAGAGTAACATATCTAAGTGATGTTAATTATGAACAATTTAATTTAATGGTTTCAACAGTTGAATCATTGCTAAGGCCAGTATATTGTGTACATTAATGTGCTTCTTTACGTACATTGTACTTCAGGTTGCGTTATTAGTAGATTGGAGTCAATAATATTGGCTGGAGGTTGGCGAAAAATTTTTTGAAGGCAATTTGATAATAGCGCTGTGAAAAAAATCTTCAAAATATTCCGCAGTTTCGTGATCTACCCAAGAAATGTCTAAACGATTTTGCTTTGCTTTCAACCATAGCGGAAATATTTGTCCACCCTCTATATACGTTGGAAGGAGGTTCGTAGACCTAAAGATCTTATCCAAAGTTTTCTGTACAATTCTCTATTTCCAAGCATTCTGAAATACAATTCTCAGAAGCGTGGAAAGCAACAAACGCCCGTTTCACCTCCTTCTTTTGCCTTCCTCTTTGAAAGGGACAAACGATATGCCCAGTTGTTAAGCCTGCAACTAGAGAATAGGCTCGGCGATGGCTACTTGAGGGTCCTCGAATGAGGGAAATTACCTAATTGTTAGCTGGGCAATTGTTGTTTGGCAAGGATAAGATAAAATTGCGGAAATTACAATGAGTTTAATGGAATTGAAGTGGTGAACTGCCATACTGTTCGCTCGCTTTTTTTATGATCGTTTGCGAATTCGTTCCTTAATTTGTGTTGGAGAAAGAAAAAGTTATGATATTATTACTTACAATATTTTGGGAAACAACTATAAGTCGGACATTTGTATCTAAACTAAGCAGTACCTATAAGTACACTCTGCTACTCAGACACTTGAATGCTTATCGGACAGTTTAAACCACATGTAAAGTTCTAAAAACATGTTCATATAGATAATATTGCTCCATTTGGGAATCGATTCCGTTAATCTCAACTCACCAGTCAAGTTCAAAACTAACAGACCACACACAGCATACTTTTCTTACTACTACCATGGAGTCTTTTTAAAGGCGACTCTGGCTAAACTTTGGTCTAAGCGGAGCAAAATCGTTACAATC
The DNA here is from genome assembly GCA_018244755.1 of Jemadia pseudognetus. Taxonomy (NCBI): domain Eukaryota; kingdom Metazoa; phylum Arthropoda; class Insecta; order Lepidoptera; family Hesperiidae; genus Jemadia; species Jemadia pseudognetus. Next base: position 1,305 of record DWTO01001451.1, read on the forward strand.
TAGTGTACACGACACTAATGTCAGCGACACGGGACAGAATCTCTCAATAATGTCACCGAGTGACATCTGAGAGAACAATGACAAAAGCTGATTGATGGACAATAGTAGATGTAATCGGAACAAGACGCACCTGTTGCTGACAGACTGACGACTGAATGTAATGAGGATTGGATTGTTCCAAATGCCGCTATATGGCATACATCTACCGTAACATTTCCATTGCTTAAGAACTAGTGCAGTTTATGGTTTGTTATTTAGAACGGTATGTCTTGTCACTCGCGATTATTTTTTTAACATACAATTGAGACCAGTGTTACCAAATGCTAATTAACTTCGGTTAAAAAGATGGTTGTAATTATTCTATCAAAATTTGCGATTCAAACTCCTTACGCGTTTTATATTAAATTTGGATCTCATTAGGAACATCTCTGACTAATTTCGAGTAAAGCGTAATGTCCTAGATATCATCTGCGACCTACATACCATCAAACAAAGCAACTAGGTAGCCCGCTGCTGCCGATTTACATGCAAACTGACTAAGATAACATTTTTATTTGAACAATACTTCCCAATAGTTACATATTGACCATAGTCATGCTTATTTAGCATAGGAGTAGGCAAATACTAAGGATTTATTATGGTCTTGGCAGACTTTTTTACCTCTTCTAAATTCCTTAATGTCGTCGTACACGCTCGTCTATTAAAGGAACTTTTATCCGGCATTCTTTTAATGTCTCTGATTTGATCCAAGGACTTCTATATGTTTCTAATGCTAATCTGATCTTGTTTTTAGCTTTGATATGAAAATTGTACAAACAACATTCTCGTAAGCGTATTATGTAGTGCAGTGGTGTCTATCCCATGACACATTTGGGTCAACAGGCTGTGGTTCGCTGCGGGCAATTTCCGCCGCTTCCGGCGCGCGAGTGCAGGCGTTGTTGTGTGACAATCTTAACGTTGTAACAAATTATGCCGCTCGTTCGCATTGTTTACTGGCTACTTTCAGTGGCGCGGTGTCGCTTTTGTAGTGAAAGGAATTATAAAGATTGGCTTTTTGTGCTATTCAGTTCTAGTATGACCAGTATAGTCGATCGAAATATCTATTGTTACGCTCTGAAAGAGCGAAACTGGTTATATGTATTAAACCATATAGGTAGATATTGATATGCCCGTATTTTGAAGTTCCTTCTGGAAGAACTAGCTGTCCAATTAGATTTTGTGATTTACAAACGATTTCTTAAGTTAGTAACGCTTTTTGAGATAGACTTTGGAATGGGTGAGCCCTAATGGTAAAGTTTTAAGAGCCTCCTTATTAAAATAAGTTAAGCTGTCCCGGTTTTTATGCCTTGCAACTATCGTTCAAACTTGTCTTGTCGGAGTTTGTAGGTGCCTTAAAACATCCAATAATCAGTTTGTTGATTACTAATCCGAATATTTGCCAATAGACAGAGTTTTGCAATTGCAGGATGTATATCAAAAATAGATTTATCCGTAAAAAGTCGCACAATGTAGGTATTGCAGTTAGTTCAAATATCGATTTCGCGGTTTCGTTCTAAAAAAAAAGTTCAACCGCCAATATAAACGGTTCAGTAATTTTAGGCGGTGTATTCACAAATGTTAAACAAACGTAAGTTGGGAGGTGCGCAATTTTTATAAAAACTAGCCGCTACAAAACGCGTCTTTTTTACTTTCCTGCCATATACGTATAAATAGTTCGTATACATTAGGTACTATACCTACATAGCTTGACGAACAGCGCGTGACACATATTCTGACAAATAGATATGTGTATGGCGATGCGGGGGCTATACGCGATCGCCACTTTGTTATCTTTTTGTTATCCCTTTTGTTATTTATTTTGTTACGGATGTTTGATGTAGCATGATTTCGCTGTTATAACGGCGAGTTCTTGTGTACAGGATATTGAAAGTGGTTTTTTCTTCATGTCTAGGTATAGGTCACATTAAATGTGATGAGTTATTTTTAGCTTTATATTTATTTATTCTTTGTTTTGTTGTTTTTATCTTTATCATCAGCCTTTTGCAGTCCACTGCTGGACATAGGCCATCCCTGAGGGATTATGCCCATTATCCCCAAACTGGGCATGCGGATTGGGAATGGCAGAGCATAGCCTCTCGCACCATCTAAACGGCTACTGCATAGGTGTATAGGGCCGTCAACTGCTTCTCCAGGTAAAGCAAAATAATAGCAATTTATTTTTAAGCCCCGCTACTAAGCTGTGTAATCCGGTTGAAACCGCTAGAAGTAGGTTTCTCAATACTCAACAACGCTAATCATATTTTTCTCTTCACTCATCATTTCACTCATCACTTGGTCTCTTTAAACACACATACTTTGATAGGTTTAATAATGTTTTACTTTAACGCTTAGTACTACAGCATAAGAAATTGGAAATGAACCCTCTCCCCCATGTTAAGATGTAAAATGTCACTACAAGGACACGAGTAATTGATATTTATGTAGTTTCAATAATTTACAAAAATGAAAGAGACAAAATTTCAGTCGGAGAAAATCGAAACATTTGGAACAGAGTTAATATTTAAAAACATCGCTTCATCTCACTTATTTAGGAATTTGTGTGCTTCCTTTTTAGTTTCTACTATAACTTCCAATATATACGAGTACAACCTCATAAGCCCACTCGGAAAAGTCGATAAAATAAAACTCGAACCAATAATAAAAAAGCTAAACGAATTATTAAACCTCAGAAAGGTGTACAAATTTATAGGAGGCTTATAAAGTGACAAGCTCTGACAAGGGTCTGTTGTGATATATGGCAGGGAACTTTGAGGAAATCCAAGAAAATCGAATACTTTTCTCGCAGTGGTTGAGCTTTATCTGTAAGAATACTTTGACTGCTAATTATGTTCAAACGATTTTGACTATGCAGAAATGTACTTCAGTATTGACTTACAGGCCATTATATATATGTGTATATACATATAGGCCATTCGTAATTTTGTCCTTATTAAGATCACTCACTCATTAAATTTCATTGTTAAAACTGAGTTCAGTCTTTGCAAGTATATAATGAAAAGTATGGCAAAAATTTGAACAAAATCAACAGATATTCCCATTAAAGTCAAATTAGCTGACCATTCAGAACAAACAAACTGCTTGTCTTTGTTCTGAATTGTACTGCTATGAACGGTAATTTATTTTAAAAATTAGACTAGTGTTGTATTGGGAGCGCATGGTTGATAGGAATATTTGTATGCCAAGTTCCAATGGCCTTTATTGATCTTGTAACAGAACCATGTTCCTTAGAAATTGATACTAAAATAGAAATTTCATGATTTTTTTTCATAGACAATGCAAGAGGCTGTGCTCTGCGTACCCCAACCCGCATGCCCAGCATGGCGATTATGGGATTTATAATTCCTCGGTAGGGGAGGCCTATGTCCAGCAGTGGACTGAGATAGGCTGATGATGTGATGTGGGAGGGCTATGTCCAGCAGTGGGCTACAATAGGCTGATAATGAACTTTTTCGTATTTTAAAATGCATGTATAACATTAAGGCCACTGTCACCATTACATAACAATCATTAGACAGAGAATTGCTCAAAAGTATTGTTTACTAAGAAATAACCAACGGTAAAGTTATTACCTAATCCATATCTTCATCAACCATCTAAGACGGAAGTAGGTCCAGCTATGATGCCTTGACCATTATTCGAATAAATTCTTATAAATCAAGCACGTAACCCAAATCGAAATTCGAAATCTCTACTCCATCAAATTGTGACTCTATTGTTGTATAAATAAACGCCTTTGCTTTTGTACGGTGACGAGGGTAGCAGGAGAAATTCTATAGGAATGAATGACGGGTTAGAAGATTGACTGCTTAAAGGTAACAAGTTACAATTAAAGTTGGTTAGCTAACAACTTTCAAATAGATTTTCGTGTAATAATTTTTCAATTTCCTGTTTCCGGCAAAATTCATTAAATTGTCTTCAACCTGCGGCCACTTAAACTTATCATTACTGAGTCTTGGTCTCATATCTACAAAATAATCAATCCAACATAGCTTGCTGGTATCGTATAGTTGGCAAAACTTCCAGAAATGTAGTGAATCCTACCCAAAAATAGCAGATTGGAGTCTTTTACGTTTCTTCTGGAGTAGGTACGGAAACTCTTGTAAAAATTATCTAGTAAGAAATTACAACATGGTCGCAGTTACATTTTCCATTTAGTAGCTTAATTTTTGCTTTGATGTATAAAAGATCTCTTCAGTCAATATTATGATTTAGGAATTTTCAAAGGTCCTGCCTAAATGCGAGTTACTATGTAATCTAATAAAGTAACTATTGAAGGAGCGCAATGTGGGCGTATCGCGAAATTAGATTAGGTCGAAACTGGTATGTAATTGTTGTAAATGAATAAAGGAAAAGGTCTCGCATTTAAAGTGGAAAGTGCTTGATAAGATTAGCAAAGATAGCCTTGTACCCACGACCCCGTTTCTTTGGGGTATAAGAATGATAAATTGAGGGAGATCACTCCTTTGCACAAATAAGTTGTTTCAAAAATTGAGAATTAACTTAATGTATTTGCCTCGACGTCGACACATCAATTCATCGAGTATTCATTACCGTTTTGTGGTTAATTTGCTAGCGATTTAGGACGGTGGTAGGTTCAAATATTACCAGCGGCAATTATTAAAGTCTGGAAGCCAAGGAGTATTTTATCTGTTACATTGTTGCCTGTATATCACTTATACATACACAAACTGAACATCACTGCCTCGTTGGTAGTGTTGGTTGCAAGCGCGACTGTCGATCGGTAAGTCCTGGGTTCAAATCCTGGGTCAGGCAGTACTGGATTTTTTAATTTCTATTTTCTAGTAGTGGCCCGGAGTAGAGTAGAAATGTGCCCGGTGAATGGCAATACTTTAACCACCTATTCCATAGTGGGACGTAAACTTAATTGTTGAAACTTTGGATTGTACTACATTCCTCTGGCTACCTCTTCCGTACATTATTTTTATATAATATACGCGATACTACCTTATATGAGTAATATAAGGAATATACAGTACAAATTAGGTATAACCTATTCCATATTGGGACGTGAACGTAACTGGTGAAACGTGGGAGTGTGCTACTTTCCATTGCCTACCTCTTCGGGGCTTACAGGTGTGATGTTACATTACGTTTTTAAATAGACAAAGAAAAGGCCTTAGTTCATCGAAAGATTTTTTTATTCCATTTTCTTTTTTCCTCAAGTTGCTTATTGACGAGCCGTACCCGTTTGTAGACAACAATTTATTAATAGCACTCGACGGGTCGTCGTGCGGTCCGTGTGGGAGCGGTGAGAGAGAGTTAATAAAGTTCAATTTACAATGTTGGATGTAGATTTGCATCAGGCAGAACATACAGAACAAGAAGAACAACAGATACTCGTATTGTGGCGTTTTGACGATGTTCTTTGGTACAGTTTTACATTTCAGACCGTTGCAGCGATTTGGGAACTTGAGATAACATGATGTCTTCAACTTTTGTGTGTAGGTATCACCTAGTGCAAAAGATTTTAAATCAGTTTCTATCAGACGAAAGCGATCTTGCGTTTCGTTTTTATCAATAAATAGTATTGACAGGTCTGTACCTAAGATAATTTAAATCAAACATTTGTTAAGCCTGGAATAATTGTTATATCATTATTTGATCACGTCTGGTCTCTTACAGTCTAGGCAGAGAGTACCGAATGCCAAATACGCTTTATTATCTTGAGCGCATCGGCTACATATGTAGTGTACATCATTATTAGTACACGGATGCCGGTTTCGGAGACATCTGAACTCCTCATCATACAGAATCTAATAGTGTTCTTATATATTACGATACAATAACATATACAGTTCATCGGTTTATTAGATTGATAAGATCAAGTAATTCTTGTTCGATGCTAGTATATCTACCCGCTGACATACGGAGCACCGGCTCAAACAAGTCGTTCTGTTTCTCGGTAGCCCATTATAATTGTGGCTGTTCGTCTTAAGTATGGACATCATTACTGCACCAGTAGCGCGGGGGTGATTAATGCTAGCCAGTGAGAACATGCTGGCATATAAAGATGTGTTCGTTTAAAACATGTCCGCAGATTATTTTCGATTTGATAATTTTTTATTTTTACTTCACGTCTTGCGTTATTGTAATCCTTGTTAGAATTAAGTAAACAATTTAATTACTGTGGCACAAAAATAATGATAACATTATTGCGGATTATATTTCTAATACTAAAGATTTTGCTTCAGCGGAAAGAACGACGTAAATTTATTTTCACCAATATTTTACATCTGCTACCGTTCTGTTGCAAAATGTTTGCTCATAATGCTAGAATATGCTCTACTTTATTAGGTTGTTGTAATAAGGTATACACTCATTTTTCATATGGTCCTGACCATAGTAACGACTTATGTGTGTATTTATGTATGAATTGTATAAAATCTCCATATTACAGTTAACATTTAACAGTTAACACGTGACATATAAAGCTAATTGATCCTGTTACATGCATTGTGTAAAAACAGAGTTTCCCCTTGCGTATGCGTTGAATACAATTAAGTTATAACTATAAAATACAATACAATTAAGTTATAACTTTGGTGTACGTTTCCAATTAAAATAGTTGTTAACGTTGCAACTGGGAGCATGTTCGTTTGCACAATTTTTTCACAGTACAAATACACGTACATAAGTGATGTAAAAGAAACGGCGTCGACATTCAATCGACTTCCGCTCCGCTTTTCGCTCTCACTGGCGTCATTTATGAACAGGTTGACGCACTCTGTAGGCATTTGTATAATTGCACTCACCTCCGATATGGACATCATTATTTTACTTATTTCTTCCTGATCTTTATCAATGTTATATCTCAACTAAGACGAATTGGGTACATTTTGAGATAATAACTGTAGGTGAGCGACGTTAAATGTTTTATACTTTTTATAACATACACAGATGTACGAGTAGTAGAGACTTAAACAACACGCCATAGAGTGTTCTTGATGTACTATGTCAAGTAGAATTGATCCTGATTTGACTTCGTTCGGACAAGCGCTTTGATAAATGAGATCGTATCAACTGGAAATGTCTAGCAAGTTAGTGAAATGTGCTTCAGTAAGGGTACTAGGGAGAAAACTTAAGGTCAGGTACGTGAACTGATACAGATACAAAGTGAAAGTACAGTTTGCTGCCTAACCCTTCGGAGAAATACAAGCGTAATTTGAAAACAACGCAGTCAAATTCGCCGCTATATTGTCGTAATAAAAGTAACGCGAATTTTCTTCCTCGTTGAGCCCGTCACAAGTTATAATCGAGTAAAATCGATACGAAAAGTTGTTCATTGAGTTGGCGTCACGTCGCCGTTGCCAGTAAGTAGGTACAACAGATCTCCTCGCGCGGGAGTTTTGTCGAGTCCGACTTGTTTAATAAGCGATCATATTGTCCTTGATTGTGTCTGTAATTAAAGGATAATCGTAAGAAGGAAATATTTTTCATTCTAACCATGATTGGTCGTTATTATCTGGATTTTCAAAAAGTTTGTATTAAAAATATCCTGTACGTTAATAGAAAACAGTCTATTTAGTAACATGAGACATGCGTAAAAGTAGTACCTATATCGGCTAGGACGTTATTTCACTATTGTATTTAAGCGAGTGTCAAGTATATACGGTGGATTTAGTTTCAACAATGTTACGTATAATCCTCTTGGATTCATTTGCATTTGCACACGCTGTTTAGAAATGCTCCGGACGCGCCTACTCCTGGCGCTAGATTTTTTTTCAGATTCGCACAACCAGGAATTATTCAAGACAAGAGTGAATAGGAACATTCCAGACGTGCGCGCTATATCCTAGGCTGCATTTCGCTTTCCATCTGGTGGGATAGCAATCAAAGTAATTGCTAAATAAATATATAAATATTTTAATTTTTTCTACCCTAAGGTTATTTGGAAACAATTTCTTATCCATAAGGCTATTTAAATATATGTATTCTATATATTTAGATATATGTATACTGGTTTTTATAATTTTTCACGATAAATTTCTTACCACTGATGTACAAAAAATCATGCATTTATAAATGCTAGGTAGTGCGATGTAAACTTTTGAACATAACATGTACTTAGTTGTTTCTATCACGTTTCCAATTGTGGACGAAATCTCTCTTTTCCACCAAGTGATAAAGACCTTCTTTCTAATGCTTAACCACTGCGCCGTTAAGGAGAACTCGCCGCGCTAACGTGACCATTAATTAGGTATGATACTCGCAATCTACGTTAACACTACTCTGCAAGACACACTTAGCCGCTCCGTTTGGATATCCAGCTAATTAGGCGGAAAGAATCCGACCCGCTCTCCCTAAGCGTGCAGTTTGCCACACAACTGCATTCAAATGAGCGCAGCGACCTCTTTATGTTAATTTTATGTACAAAAAACTTATAGTGTCTTCGTACAGTTTTAATTCTGTGACAATATGCGGTTAGAATTGTCATATAACCCTTACAAATATGTTTCAAATGTATTCCTCGTGATGTGAGTTAACCTACTGATGTTATTAGTTAAAGTATTTGTCTAGTCGAATTGCTCGAACAACCGTTTTCAAAAATGTGTTTATAACGGAAGTTACGGAAAATACCGGGCCGGGAGTAGTAATCATTTTTGCAGATGGACGCAGTTTTTTTGAAGTAACGATTCGACGATGGCAGAAGAGAAATGAAGCGAATTTCTAGTCGAATTTAAATTTTGCTGAATTTAAATTTGAATTTCTGGATTTTCACAAGAACATAAAATTCACAGAATTATAAAATTGTACGCTTCTTAATTCTGCTTGAGAGTATTCAAAATACGAGTAAAAAAACATTTTTCTGAGGTGGCACTCGGGTCATCATAAGAACTTGTTTATTCGCCATTTATTCAACCAGACCGTAATTATAAGTAAATAAAAGCTCCTAAAAGATGTAAGGATTTACTTACTTAATTCAAAGGCTGATGTTTACTCTTAATTGGAAGACGAGTAATGAAGCAATGTCTCCTCAATCGACGCTGTAAATTTGCTACGGAACCTTCAAATGAACTCATGCTTATAAAAAAATCTTCACTAGACTTTTTTGGTTAAAGGTTTTTTTGGTTAATATTTTACGTTTTATTTGAATAAATGGAAGTTGGTAAAATTATGTTTACACCTTCCTTTTGGCCATCCTGCCCAGTACAACATTTTTTTTGATGATGGGGGTTCTTTTGAGGTCCATAACACTTTTGATCCACTTCGGAATACTAGTTGTTCTAGAAAGTATATATTAATAGACAGCAATACGGCGCAACACAAGCTATAGTTGATGACAATTTCAATATCTAGTTTTACTTTACATTAACACGACCTCGGCGTGCTGCACGTGTAACGAGAAAACACCGCAATTCACATGTATGTAAACATTTACATTGATGATCCACTCTGACTGGTGAACGTTTATGCTCTGATCGGTGTGCAATAATATAGCTTCGGAAGCAAATACATTAATGTACTCGTATATACATATTAAAACCTTAGCAAGAGACGTTTATATCTTCCTATAGAAAACCTTATTAAGAAAAATCGTATATGTCAATTTTCTTTAGCGTAATCAATTTGACATTTCTGTTTCTATTTGCCTGCCTGAGTCCGTCTGCCCGTCTGTCTGTTTGTGTACTTGTCTGCATGGTTGTTTGTTTGCCTAACATCTGTCATTTTATAACACAATTAAATAATAACAGTGTCATAATGATTAGTAGATCTCTTTATACTTCAAAATATAGACCAAAAACGTAACCTATTGAAAGTGATTTCGCCCGTGTTTGTTTCTTGTGCTCACCGGAACAGTACTCGTGCTTAGTAAAACAAGTACCTTGCTAATAGTGTGCTGAACGCATCTGAATCTCCCGCTTCGTTGATCGCTTTGCTTTCATGCCAATACGCACGGGAAAATACGTATCCCATTCTTTTTTCTAGTCATTTCAAACTTGAATGCTTGGCAAAGTTCTCTTTATATTATATTGATGCTACTTCTTGTTTAATACCGTTGCTTTGTACATTTTCGAATATAATGCCAATATCGACTATCCTTTATGTGTAAGTATGTAAACCTACACATTCAAAGCTCAGATTCGGCTAGGCCGTTAAGCTGGACAGATATTCCACTAGGCAGGATAGATAGGTCTATGAGCATTTTAGGGAGGCCGATAATATTTAGTTCATAATTTACATTGTACATATCATGTAATTGTACAGCACCCTTTAAAAATTTGTATAGACAGTCAGAGCACAGGTGGCAATATTTCTGTGAACTAGTCATAGATATTCTACAAATCTCGAGCTGCCCTAAAAAATTTAACGAGCAACCAACTTACACAGTAGGTACATCGTTTCGTATCTACATTTATTTGTACAATGAAATCAATTTGTTGTTACTATGAAATTTCAGCATAAAAAATTACCATCATGTAGTATTACCATTACCGTTCACTACCATTTACTTATAGGTACTCGGCTCGGCGTGTCCCGCGTTATCACCGGACCCACTCTTGGCCCACATCTTTTTCATTATCAAAATATTGCGGTCAAACGCATATTATAAACAAAACAAGTAAATCGCGTCTACCTTCGTCCGGTGCCTCGCTGACACAGATACACTATTGTTTTGCCCCTTTTTTTAATTTCGCAGCGGGACCGCATTATTCCCTTTCTCAATAGACGTTCCTTTTTATTTCTACTCTTTTTTTATTATCTCCCCGCATTGTTTTGAGCGGCTCCTGCTGCACGTTGATTGCTTGTTTGCTATTTATGTTTTTTGTATCAACTTTCCGTCGTATTACCTTGCGAAGCGTAGTACTAAATGTGTTTCTACTGACAGGTGGTGTTAAATATTATCTGTCAATGAATTTTTATTAAGCGTTTCTCTTTAAAACAAGTTTCGTATAATACCTCTACCATCGTTGAGTGAGTCGTTACGCCTCGTGTGTGTTGGAACATCATTATTATTAACCACGCAATAGGACACACGTTTCGCGTCTATAATGTGCTATGCAGCTGTAATATGTTAGTATACGTTTATTAAATGTAATGTGATTATCTAAATTTACAGTTTGAGATAGATTTCGAATTTTCAGCAAATTTCAAACTTTCAAAAGCTATAAAGCAACCAACTCGGTAACAGTTTCAGTAGGCAGGCAGTAACAATATTCAGGTGAGTGCAGCTAGATGTCGCTGTGCTCATATCTATGCATGGAATAAGGAAATACCTGGTAGAATACACGACCCCGAAACTTTACGCGGGGACTAATAGCGTTTTATTATTAGTTTCGCGATAGCTTTACTGTGCTCCCTGCTGATGATGCATAGTAAAATAAATGGATGTAAGTATTAAGTCACATGTTCGTAAGGGTGATGTTATATGCTAACAGTATTTTGAACAATTCTAGACAATATAACCATCCTTTATGGATTTTCTGCTAGGTCACTTAAGTTCCATCTTGAAACTAATTCGTATGCATAGAATAAGACAGCAGTGCGACCTTCAAACTTTGATTGTGGTGTTTGCGAGTGATAGAGAGTTGTAGAAGCGATTTAATTATGAACATACAATAGTGGTTTCATTCCATAATCATGAACCGTACTCCAAACTCTAGATAATATTTTTCACTATGTTGAGTTCCTATATATCATATTATGTATGTACGTACAGATGCAGTAAACGTTTTTGGCACTTTCTCCCTCATTGTCGATTAACTTGTAGGTTGTATTGAAAGCTCATTCCTTACACATAGCAACGTACATATAGGACATACTCACACCAACAACGTATTTTAATTACCGCACAATAAAGTAGGTACTTTTAAAATTTAATATAATTAGCAAACAACTTTTCAATCCTTATTTCGCAGCCAGAAGCAAAACAGACGTTACAACAGCGCTTATCTGTGGGCACATGTGTCACGGCGTCGCTGCCGCACTCCGAACTGTACTTGGGAAGTTCACGTACTGACGGATGTTATCATGTACCGCGATGTTTACTTTGCCTTTTAGATATGCGTATTGATCGCTCATCTGTCCCTACCTATATCCTGTTTGATAGCCTTTATTGTATCGAAACTTAAATGTATGTTATTATTGTATCGTCACGCAATGTGTCTTACGAGGTGGGCAGGGAGCACCGAGTGCCAATTATCTCTTGTATATAGCACTACATATTATAAAATCTATCAACTGAAATAAAATAAAATCGCATTGTATCATACATTACTCTTATAGAAATTGACGATATACAAGTTTCCTGTTATTTAAATAAATCGTGTTCCTGGTCAGCAGCTGTTTATTTAATTTTTTGGCTAGATGCAATCAAATAAAAAATATTCTTAATAAAATCTATTATAAAATATCCTGTTTAAATATTGAAATTTAAATACTCATTATAATACAAAAATATTACTCAACGTTGCAAGGATGGCGAAATTTAATCTTTTTTGCATCACGCGAGCCATTCACATGTGTACCTACAAAAAAATGTAATAATCATTTAGCAGAAGCTCATGTATGAAATAATATGCTCTCGTAATATTTTCACCGCATTTTGCACTTTTCATGATTAAAAATGTCAGTTTTATATGACACAGTTTCTCTCGCGATATTATAGTGACACACTTTTTTACCGGACTGTAATTATTGCTGTTGTATGCGATATGTCTGTATATATTAGTATATTAAAATAAAACAATTGAAAACCACTGTATACTCATATTTCTAAAGCTCGTTGCCTAACAGTTGTAACAGATGAGTTGTAACAGATGAATTATACGTAGGTACATACGCAAACATCTTTCGTTCAAGCCTCAGGTAAGAACAACTGAGAAGTCTCATATGATGAAATTTCAGCGTAATCCTAAAAATATTCTTAATCCATTTATGCAAATTATTATCCTTATCTTCTACCACAGATCCTAGCGAAATATTTGTTAGAAGGTAAATTATTGATGCATTGTGTTATGTGTACAAATCGCACTACAGCCAGCATCTAGTGTATGCGCCAGTTCGCACGCAAATCAGTCGGCCGACGGTCGGTGATGCGTGTAATTGACAATGTCGTGGGCATTCGCTTTGCACGTTGCCTCAACAATCCACATGTTGCGTTCATTTTGAGTTGCAATACGATTTTTTAGCCACATCATTATATACATATGTAGTATTTCATTGTATTATATAGCATTAAACTTATTGCACAAAATGTTTATAATTATATAAAGCACATTTAGTACAGTATTTAAGTTGATAGACGCAGTGGATTGGCTTATAAAATTCTAGAAATTTAGCATTTCTCGAAAATTAAGCATTCGATTAGCTCAATCTATTTGGATTATTACGATTTTTCTCTTTTATGAATAGAATGACTTAATTTCACAATAAATAAAAATACGAGGAACAATTAAATACTCGTTCATCGATATAAATAGTTTTATTTCAGAGAATGTAATAATAATATTCTAGCAACAGATGAATTAATGTTAATACCATGTTCTTAGTTTACATATTATATAATTTATGCTTTAATGAGCTTTGCGGCACAAGACAAAAACTGATAATATAATAATCCATATTATGTTTTAGGTATTCTGCATATACTTTTTCCTAACAATTACTGGGGATGACATATAACAAATACTCTGTTTATTTTAAGCGTTCAGTAATCTGAAGAGCGTTTCTGAAGAGAGTTTAGCAATAAATTTCTAATCTAATTTGTTTTGTTGTCAGTTTTTTGTATAACGCGATAAATTTTGGTTTTTTTATCAACTAAACCACTTACATTATGATAGATTGAGGATTTCCTTTACATACTCAAAACAATGGTCTCACGCTAAAAAGTATCTATGCCGATTGAAAAAAACCTGACAGTTATTTTAATACACGCTGCACTTAAATGTACTTGTAGTTCTTTTCATCGTCTCTGTATCTCTGTACCTCTGTAACCCTTCAAAGTACAGTCACTAGCACAATTGCCAATTTGTCGAATATCGCGAACAGGCGTCAACGGTGTCGTGTGAAATAGTTCGCGGAGGCGGTAACGCTAAGTGGGCTGTGGGGTACGCTCAGCTACGACTACTTTATTGTTGAAACACGTTTGCTGATGTGTGTAACAATATATTTTTTATAATATATTAGCTGATGCCGGGTCAGCTTCATACCGCTCAACAGCTTATGTATATTGCATTTATGTGAGACGCATGGACTAAATTGCAGCATGACAAAAATTAATAATGTTGTTCGTTCCGAATATTTATTTTTAATAAGTTTTATTGTTTTTAGTTACAACATCACATCCGTAATCCCCTAAGAGGTAGGCAGGGGAGAGTAGTACACTACCACGTTTCACCAGTTACGTTCACGTCCCATTATGGAGTAGGTGGTGAAGTAGCACCTATCCATAAACCGGCCACAAATTTTAATAACGAAAGAAATTTATAAGGCGAGTTTATATTGTAGAGTCGGGAGACAGACGCAGAGTGTACGTCATTAGATTAAATCGGAGAAGTCCAAAGCAAAGGCCAAGGTTAAAAAATCCTTTAATATACGAGCATATACGACAGTTTTAATGAATGTAGAAGAAGCCAAACAAATCAGGCAGTTCAATAGTAGGTGGAAATCATTAGCCTCTGCTTACTCCATAGTGAATAGTAGTGACAATAAACGTCTTTGATCCTTATAGGTATACTCGCAGATAACATGTAGTCATAGTCGAGATTGTTTATAGCGGCACTAGACATCTTGAACAGCACTTAATATAATATTATCATCATGAAGTAAAATTACTTTGACTGGCCCGTTGGTGCAGTGGTTAGTGAACCTGACTGTTGCGCCGGGGGTCGTGGGTTCGATTCCCACCCAGAA
>DWTO01001452.1:0-16235 GCA_018244755.1 Jemadia pseudognetus
GAAACTGGCCGAAACCGAAACCGAAACCGAACCTTCGGTCGGTCCCTAGTGATAAGCCTATTGCCATGCATTGGGCACATCTACACATTCCGAACAAGCGTTGCAAGCGGCACTACCGATCGCGAGGTCCGTGGGTTTAAATTACGGATCGGGCTCTATTGGATTTTTCTAACTTTATAGTACTCATTCGAAGTTTTTACATGAGCTTGGTGTATGGCAATAGGCTCACCACCATTCCCAAAGCGAGACGTGTGAAACGTAACTGGTGAAACGAGGAAGTATGTACCTATAGATCTCTGTCTATCTTTTCGGGAATTACAGGCTTGTAATATTAACAAGTTCCTAACTAACTCCAGTCCAGGCAACATTCAATTCATTACCGTCTATATCTTAATCTTGCAGGTAACGAATACCCCTATTAAATTCCTTTGTAATTTTTCCTTTTTCACACTTTACACACACATATGTATATATTACTACTACACACAATATCTGGCACTTCCGCATTATCATAACTTAGTTCTGACGCGGTCTAGACAACGCCTTATAAATATTAAACTTTATTTTTTTATTATTTATAAATTAACACTAATGAAGCGACGGTACGCGCACGTTCGGTTGTGGTAAAACGTTGAATTATGGATTTCTTGAACTATAAAAAGGTATAAAATCCGATCATTTGTACGTTACATTTGAATAATGGCGGCTTGGTTCCATTGATTTAATGATTGAATAATTAAATCGAAAAACTTTGCTTGTATCTATCATTTGTTGTAGCCATTAGTAGAACGATTCAGAGTGTTACCGTAACCAAAATGTGAGAACTTTCTGCGACAAACAAGTATACACATCGTTGACCAGAAACACATAATTATGCAACAGAATGAGCCGTATTGGTTAGGTTGTGTTTCTGTAAACGTGTGAGGTTGTTCCTACCGAGATGGAACAAGGATGGAATGAAAACAGCATAAAAATTTGAACACAGGACCTCCCGATCGGCAGTCGCGCATGCAACCAACAGGACCAACAAGGCAGGCAATACACATGTCACACGGTCAATACAATATGGAACATACATTTTAAATTTGAATTGATTTTTAAAATATTAATAGAATTTCAGTAGCAGTAGGTAGATCAGGAGAAGGGCGTTTTTGCCGCGTCTTCACCATAAAAGAGATCCATTATAGATTACCCGTTTTCTTTTTTCTAAAGTGCCCATATGTAATAGATACCTATCGGGGTTAGGGTTAGATAAAGGGAAGTTGGGCGGCGCGCTCGCAAGTTGCAAATCCGCGATATTAGCGTTTCCTCACAATTTGCGACACTTTATCTATCGCTAGCGGTGGTAAACATCAATTTAGAGCGGTTCTTGTTATTCACAGCATATCCAATTATATGATCCTGTTTTTCAATATGGACGCATACAATTTACGACGCCGATTTTTCTTTGGCAAGAAAGCATCAAATGATTATTATTTGTAAATTTCTGCTCTTAATGCTCTTAACACCATCAAACGAGCAGAAACGTGAGTCAACTCTGGAGGTAACATTTTCCACTTATTGTCAACAGTTTACAAACTTTCATAATTTTTGGTAGAAATAATACGCGTTTATTTAATTATTTTTAATTTAATTTAATTTAATTTTTAACAACATTTCGTCGATTCACGCTATTACATTGCCTACTTTTGTCCCACCCTATACACAAATAGATAATTATCATTACAAACGTTACTCGTGACGAGTTCAATATTCCGTTTATGAAACCGTTTCGTTTGTACCCACATTAGTTTTTGCTTTCAACATAACAAATCCTCAAATCAAAAATCCATCGAACACCTTCCAATATCTACTATCTACATTAATAAAATATCGCAAGTCATTGCAGGCAATGAGGTATATTTACCAAAACGTTATAACTGTGAGGATTGAACATAGGCGGTAGAACATAGCAAACAAGCTGTGTGTAGTCAATTTTTGCGATCCCCGACCATTGTCCAGTCGCTCTTTTGATGTGGTTATTGACATGACGGTTAATGCTGGTTATTAAAAGTTACATTGCACGGTAACAAAGAGTTAAATAAAACATTACAAGCCATTATGAGCACTAAACAATTCCATTAACTGTCATAATTGCGTGCACCGTCTCGGGCGGCCATCAGGTACTGCTCGCGTACCTACATTAATAAGAAATACTAGATATGTCAGTACAGTAAACATAAATCAAATAGGTTCCTCCCATCTAGCTGGAAAAGATATCAAATAAAACTTAATGATCCGCAGTTTGATCCGCTTTCTTTGAAATTAATTAAACCCGCCTCGGAATCTCGATTATGAATCTGACGTAAGCATGTTCTGCGAAAAAACAACTAAAAGCCGTGTGAAGGAGTTCATTCATCATATTAAAATTAACGAATTATTAAAATATTAACCTAATAATAATAACGTAATATTTTGGTACAACTCACACACGGCTGGAAATCACACACATGTAATTTCCATCTTACATCCTAGTTAGACAAAGTCGGTGCTACTGTTTTTTTCTAACACAAACACTTATAGACAATTTTATCTCTAAACACAGAATAATTAATCGTGCTCTTTTCGCACTAACGTGTACATATTAATTCTATATGGAAATCAAACCGAGGATCTACAACTCAGCTGTCAAGGTCTCAAACGACTGAGTCGACAGAGCATCAATAAACAGTTGCGTCCTTTCTTTAATAACAAAAGGCTCGTCGTTTGACTACAATCTCAACTGACGCTACGCGAGATGTGGCTTAGGTTGTGAGCAAACTGGTCCAGCGAGTGCCTATTCATTCTTGTCTTGAATAGATACAAATTATACGAATCGGGAAAAATAGACGTTGGAAATTTGAAATAGAAAAAATTTAAGCATTATTAAGAAGGGTACAAATTACAATGTATGCATAACCAGAAATATAAAAACGATGGTAAATACCATCATCATTATAATCATTTATTATACTCGTATACAACTTAAGAATTTTGCAAAAAATAAATACTCTCTAATACTCTCTCTCTCTCTCTACCCCGCAAGGGACCTGGCGTGATGATATGTATGTCTGTATGTAAATACTCTCTAAGCCTTAGCGTGTGAAGTTTGCTGACGCGCACTTGGTCAGTGCGGCTGACTATAGCCTTAACCCTCCCATTCTTAGAGGAGAATCGTGTCAAGATCAAGAGTTGAAAAGAAATGTGCACGAAATTAGGCAAAAATTCATAAACTCCACGTCCACGTCTTATACCTACATATATAGGCTTGTATTAGGTGCGATAGAAAAACTCCAGAACATAGCGGCGATCAATGACTGCGATATCAGACGCAATATTTAGCGCTCTAATCTAATAGATTCGGCGGCCTCGCTAGGTCGCTGCCACATGATGTCACGTATACTAAAACGCGGCAAATATTCCGGCCGGTGACTGGCCCGATTCGGAGTCTCTTTCAACTACTTGTATGATAAGAATGACGCTGTGTTAAATGCTATTTCACACTGTGTACCTACCAGTATGTACGTACGTGTATACGTTCATGCTAAACTTACACACATTACATTACAGACATTACTCCTCTGCCTACCTCTTCAGGGATTACAGGCGTCATATTATGGTTTTTTTCAGGCACTTTTCATACTACTGATTTGATGTACGTTCCATCATATACATATAATTTAAATTGGTCCAAAATTAAATAACCAACGTGTAATTTAATGAATTCATAATCAGTGTATCAACTGAAATTATATGTGTAGTCAAATAGACAATAGAATTACTGGGCTTCTACTAGTTTTCCCTCATATCCGTTTAATTTGCTCTTTCTGCCCGTCAGGTTATACAATTCATGGAATAAGTACCTACTTATAAATAATACTGCCATTATTTGATTGAAGTGAAAAACAAAACAAGCAATTCGCTTTTCACACTAGCCCTAAAAAAAAAATCGACCCTTTTATCCTTCCACTGTTATCACACGGGCCTCACAGAGAGAGTTAAGGGTTAAGAAAGGGTTATGACCACAGCCTGTCTCTCGGCCCAAGCGCCGGTTGGCAGACTTCACACGCCTTAAGAGAACAGTACAACTTACCGTTCCCATTTCTATCAGCGTCCGTCGCCGTAAGTTGGCTGCGGTCGGAGCTTGCGGCCACAGCTTAGTACTGTCCGTGCGGTTTGCCGATATTGTTTCATAGTTTCGTATTTGGACCTCGTTCTGTGTTCCCATGTTTCCTAATCTGTTCGACCGTTAAAACGTTTGCGTAACAGACACCTTACGCGTTCTTTATGTGATAACAATAACATCTTGCAACGACACGCACACACACATACAAACAAATATTCCAAAATTCATATTTACACAGACTATTATAATGTACCTTACGAGATAGACAGAGTGCACCGAATGCCAAATATGTGTATCCTTGTTGAAATTTGGCCATGAACAGGTTGAACAGCCATGACCACCGTACACAACGTTGCCTTACACCATGTACGATGGTACGCCATGCTGTGTAGGCACATTTTACCCTAACACAGGCACTGAACACAACTTAAAGACATTTACGACCCATACGAGTAGGCGAGTGTAAGTGGTAGAATCAGAACAATTAGATCTAGGCATATACACGTTGATAAAATCGGAGATATCCTATAAGCAGGAAGGGTCACAAATTTCTTTAACAGAAGCATTTATGAAAACTTCAATGAATGTAGCAGAGGTGAAAGACGTCTGTCAGAATTGTAGCAGGTGGGAATCTTTAATCTCTGCCTAACCTTAGGGTAAAATGAATATTTGTCATAGGTGAAAATAGAACTTAAAACCCTGAACCGAACAGTTAGAAACATTGACCACTAAAAAACAAGCAGACTATAAATGAGTAATAAGCTAATGATAGGATCGTATGGAATTAACTTGCAACATTATTGCGCTGATAGCTTTTTAATTACAATCATCCATACAATACTAAGTTCCTATGTTGGAATTAACGAATGGCTACGCTAAAACGGGTAGGCAGATTGATGACTTTCACAATAGAACCACTGGCGTGTGCATGTGAATCTGATACAATGATATAATTACACATCGATACCGTTAAGATCGGTATCTGGTTGGGCTGTTCTCGAATCGGATCACGTATCGATTATTAACTCGAGTTCGTTACGCGATTATTATGCAAATACCACCACACCAACAACGGCGCCGTACAACGAGGTACAGTTTAATTAATTATTCTTTTCATTTATTAACTTGCATATTAGTATTCAACGTATATTAACATATCTCATTAAAAGAATCAGTATAATAAGAATAATGACGAACAGAGTAACCTTTTGTATTATTTGTAGAGAGATAATAATAATTCTTAATGTCTTGAAATGGTGATTTTCAGTGCAATAATACTATATATTTACAAAGTTGCAATAGCAGTAGACGAAAAGGAGTGCCTTACTGCTGTCTGTACTTAACAATATTCCATCTGGCAGTTGGGGAAGGATTGATGCTATATCCCCATGCGCATCGAAGAAAATTATGGGCAAAAACCCCTTAGAGATGACTTATGTTCAGTACAGGATTTGGACGAGCTGATGATGATGACGATGATGGCTACACTAATCACCTGTGCACATAACAGCTAGCTCAAACCTCCTGGACCAATTACGTCAATATGTAACCGTGCTTATAACACATTTGCTAAAATTCCCAAGCAAAAATTACAAATAAATTAAACAAAGGCAATTCGACGGCGCCAATCTAAAACCTGTTTAATATGCATGCGATTAACTCGGTAAGGGCAATAGTTTCAAGGTGAACGCAATAATAGGTAAGAGTTAGGTGAAAAAATCGATTACAATAATTAGATGCGGAATAAGTAATCCTCAGAAGACAGTGGCAATGACCGTCGTTCACGTAGCATACGAGTATGTACGTACATTAAATCTTGAAACGGAATAAAACAAATCGTGTGCACGCATAGTAGTTATATATGAGTTGGATGAGAAAACTTGCGTAATGTAACAAGTATTACAAGTGCATTAATAACTATACACGGTTATAACGGATGGATATGCTTGTAAATTCGCAGGACAGTAATGCTGTTGACCTTTGCAATAACCATTTGACAAGAGTCACACCGGCATAGGAACTGTTAACAGTCACATGTTGGAAACGGTGACGCAACGAAAATGTGTAGATATGCAAATTAAGTACCAGTACGATCTGGAAAACACTTTGGGGTAAATGTTACGCAATATTTAGAAATCGTGAGCCGTCGAAAAAATCGAAGTCGGCCCCAGTTAGAAGACACAAATGAAAACTACATCGATTTCTATGTACGTATTATTTAGTTCGCACAATACTACAAAAACTAATGTCAACAATTAATGCAAGAAACAAATCAAACATATCAACTATCGCCAAATTTACGAAAATGTAAAGTTATTATACAACGTCGTTCAGTTAATATTTCGAGGTGGTCATCATTCTCAACGAACTTTCTGGCACTTATTCGATGATAGAGGTGTCAATAACCTGTCCTGTCTAGATAGGAATAACCGTGAGAGTATAATTAGCACCAAACATTCACTAGCGTCTACCTTTTACTCTATTTTGGCTGCTAACTATAGTTTTTTCAGTTCCACGAAAAGTCAGGTGACTGAACTGGAAATTTGGGTCGTGTAGACTGTAACGTTTGTATTTTTATTTACATCTTACTTTACAATGTAATGACTTCAACTTTCAAGACCGTTACGTTGTTCTGTATTGTCACAATACAAAAGTGATGTGACATAATAAAAAATAAGGTCATAAACTAGATAACATTATAAGTTATTTAAATACAAAAATATAAAAATGTATTCTTTGATCTATAAAATCGTCTATACCTATATATATAGGCCCCGTATATATACCTTGATTCGAATCAAAATTTGAAAGCACAATAAGAACTGATCCATAAAAGTTACTCGATTATTACATATTATTGCGAAATTATACATAAAGTCGCGAAATGGGCATTGTGAATGAAAAGATAACATACATACAGAACTAGTGATAAAGACGCTAGATAGATATTAAGAAATCTACAATAAATGATCAATATAATTTCCTTTGCAATTCAATTACATATTAATAATGATGAGATAACTAATGCACACGAACCGGTGATACAAATACATTTGTTTGGAAACGTGATATGTGAAGCAGCTGTTTTTTTTTCATACCGCAAATGTACTAAATGATTCACATACACTACACAGGATCATTTAAGAATGGGCGTTGTACGGATGATGTCATCTGTTCCTCTGTCACCCAGTACTTAAATGCGTCACTTGTTCAAAAACTTCTAATCACAATAAAATAGGTTGTATTGACATTAACGAAGTAACATATCTTACGAAAATTCCAAGAGAAGATAATAATGCCACGTGATGATTATATGGTTCAATAAGTCAGTCATTCGATTGTTTTGTACATTTATGCGAGATAACTCATCGCAGTTGAATCTAAATTTGCTGCAGTAAGAAAACAATTGAAGAGAAATCTCGCGAAGACTAATATTACCGAGAATTTGCGAAACTCTTTAGTGGTTTCAACTTAGAATTTGGTTCTAGTATTTACCTTTACACATGCAAAGTGAGCCCGCATCGGACAAATCAATGAATAGAAATAATTTGCATAAAAATAATGAAACGTTTAATCTAACATTGTCTCGCCATCTGATTGAGGAAAATGCAAAATGTTTGATTCTGAGAATTGATGACCATGTAATGCCCAATTTCAATTCATCCTCAACGCAGAATTTAATATCAATAGATGAATAGCCGCAAAAACATTCACTTTTGTCATGTCTGTCAAACTTCGGCCATTGAAAGTCAATCTCGAGACAATTCGCTAAGGTTGGACATGCCTTTTAAAAGGTATTGATAAAATTTGGTCTATTTTAAAAACATGTAAAAACACTATGCCCTCTTTTTGTGGATTATATTACCAAGGAGTTCAGCCTACAAACACTAGTGAGTACTTATTGACAACAGAAGATAGGGCACTATATATTGTAATATATACCCGTAATAAATTTCACAAAATTTTTGCAAACAGTATTTGATTTCAACTTCAATTGAAGTCCCAGTCAGTAGAAAAAAAAAGTAATCAGTAGCAAAAACTGCAAAAATAAGTTTATAGGTTATTAAAGTAAATACCTAATAATGCTCTTTAAATTTCGAAATATAAGTATCGTCTGTCGTCACTCAAAATACAAATTGAACAAAGGCGAAAATCTGTAACAGGAAATGTAATAAATTGCTCAATGCAGGAGTCCTTATTGTACCTGTCATTACCTATTTAAGGGATGCATCATTTCAAATGCACCTTTTTGTCGCCAACTTGTTACCTAATACTATCACTAAAGTGCATGTCAGACAAAATTAAATGTTCCCTTTTGTACGTCGTTCAATTTGTTTTAACGTGCATTACATTAGCAATACTTTCATTGGCGTACATCATTATTTCCCAACAAGGTTAATGTGAAAAGTTACTACTAGGCTGAAGGGTGTGAAATTGATCCTTGAAGTCAGTTCTCCGGCCGTATCCGATCTGAAACTGGTCTAGTGGGCTGTATTCAACATTCGCAGACGAACTAATTGGGTGCTTGATACTTCCATAACATGAGTCTGACCATTTCCAGTTCCGGTGTGAGATCGAGCCATCTCAATTCTGTCGACTCGTCATCTGGCGGAGGCGCCGTGGGGTGGCGGGAAATACCGCGACGCTGGCCTTGGATGAGGCGTCGAACTCTCGGCGGAATGCAAACACGACCTGCCGGCCACTTGCCCAAATTGTGCCGTAAACGCTCAATTTGCAGATAAAGCTACTTACATGGATAAACATAACAACGTAAATAATACCAAGTAGAAAATAGGAAATTATTAACACAAAGTTCATGCAGATCAATGTGTTACAAGATGATTGAAAATTTGTTATAACGTAAGCAATTTATCACAATCTGTTTTTTTTTATTTCCAGCCAACTTCACTGAAAACTTTGTGTTGTATAATCATATCGTTTTGAAGGTAAGTAATGTCTTTTTTTTATTGCACTGATTCCTGTCCTAAATTAGTTCAACTCGTATGTATGCAACTTCGCTCGCTATTCTTATTTTGATTCACTAATTCCTTAATTATGACAACTAATACGTCATGTGGGTACTTCGAATCTTTAAAGTTTAGTATTCCATGAATGATGAAGATATAGTATTAAGTTGCAAAGCCAAAGATGTGTATGACATTACCCAATAGGATCATCTTGATTTTTATAACTTACATTAACTACGGTGTAAAAGAACCCTACGAAGTTACATTTTTTATATGTAAAGGGTGCCGTGAGGGTTGACAGCTCTGGACACGAGCTAGGGGTACGCAATTGGCGTGACCATGTGGAAATATACTACGTAGTTAGCGCATATACGTCAGTCTTGAAAACTAACAGTGAAGTTCAATCTCACGCAAGGTATCGTAATTATTAATATAATAATATCTTCACGCCAGATCCCTTACCGGGTAGACAAAGGGCACCGACTACCTATCTTTATGCTTACAGAGTATCTTAACATTGACGGAAATAAAGACGTACCGAATTTTGCTTTTAACCTCACAAAACCTCATTGCGTTCCGAGGGTCTCGAGTTCAAATCCTAACGCCCATCTCTTTATAACATTATAAGCATTTTAAGTTTAGATAGCCAGCTGCAACGGTGAAGGAAATCTTTGTCGCGAAACCTCCTCAGCATAGTATTCACCAAAACATCATCTAACGTAAGTTAAACTTACCAGGCTCACATTTGGCCAGTAAACAATGAGAGCAGAATGGGTTCAGGCAGTAGTCTGCTAGAGTACTGCCTCAACCCATTCTACGTTCTCAAAATTAATATAAATCATTCATAAAACATAAAAAACATTTAAATTTTTTTTAAATTTCTCTTCATCTTCTGAGACTGTATAACTGACTGTCTCGTTGGTTTAGTGCTGGTTACGAGCGCGACTACCGATAGAGAAATCCTGGGTTCAAATCTCTGGTTGGATACTACTTGATTTTTATAACTACAATTTCTAGTCAAAATTTCTAGTAGTTGCTCAGAGCATGGATTTGTGTCCGGTGTAGGACAATAGACTCACCACCTATTCCATGACGGGGCGTAAACGTAACTGTTGAATCGTGGGAGTGTACTATAATATATGCATTCCTACCTCTTCGGATATTACAGGTGTAATGTTACTTTTCTTGTATAACAAGAAGTCAATTAATTTAAATAGTTGCCGGATAAATTGATACACTTATATTAAATAACAAAGTCTATAAACACTTCACGGACGTCGAACCGCTTACAATCAGACATATACACTACAATTGACATTTTAGAATAGAATACATTACAAAAACACATAACAATGCCACAGACGTAACAGTAGACGACGTGTGAAATGTACACTAGCCGACTGCCTGTAATTTCGGTCTGCTGGTTCTACTTTTTAATGATACGTCTGTATTTTTGAGTGGAAAGAGGTTCACAATGACTGTAAAACAATTTGGTACTTTTATTTATCAGAAAAGTTCTACCCCACCTACATAAAAACTGACAAAATCGTTAAGAATACCTTTTCTAACTTATATTTGCTAGCCTATTCATATATTTACCTGTTGTATATAATTTTCGCCGATTTCTGTGTAGTTTGTATTATTTCTATTTGTGCACGTTATTAATTTAACGAAAATTATATAAGGAGTCACTCTCTTTAAGTTGCACTATAATCCAACACTTTCGAAATTCTTTCAGATAACAGAGACAATGAAACGTATAATAGCTCTACATTTATTTCAATAATAACAAAATATTAAGGTAACTACAAAAAAAAAAAAGCTGAAATCGGGTAATCTCGAAAGACACCTGAGATAAAAAACTTAATGATCCATTATATTAAATTGAAAATATAAGAGATTGATAAATATAATTGATCGATGGATGAAAACATGCCGTTGAATTGTTCAATATTTTAGACATCCTTCACACCAGGATGACCTTTACACCACGACACAATAATGGTACTAACAGACCATAGCAACAAGAGTGTCTATGGGATCATAAATTAACACGACGGCGCTAACAGAACAATTTTGTATCTAGACGTAAATTTGGAAAATGCACAGCGTAGCATTCGCATGGTCACACTAAGTGTGTCGTCCTCAAATGTTTACCAGAAATGGCATAATTTGGTAACGATTCGGTTGCGCACGGGGACGAACAGTATAACCATATTTCGAGAGTTAACACAGCGGTGGCCCGGCCAGGTTAATGTGACTTAAATTACGACAACCTTGGAATTAGATATAATACAACAAAACGAGAATGGAGTGACAGTTAGCGATGGTCAGCGATTTGTTGATAATCCTAAGCTCAAACACTCCTTAAACTAAAAGATGAACTTATCAGAACAAAATAATAAATAGCGTAGTCATTACATTCTTGTCTTTGTTGTATAGATAATTCTACCTATACTCAATGAAATGTTGACTGCTGTCAGAGTAAGGAGAGTGGCAACTAACGGCGTAGTTCATTCCAAAGCTTTGAAAGATTCCAACTTGCATACCAAAACATCACATAGCCGTCATAGAGCGAAAGGCATGCCACTTAGTATACACATATTCATTTGTAAATCCATTACCGCTCTGCTGATTCGAATACTATAAAGTGCGGAGTATAATATACTTTCTAATTTTTAATAAGGGTCAGTGACACGTGATAGTGTAATTTTAAGTTAAATCATGTAAATATTTCAAAGACTAATCTGGCGTTAATTATGCTATCCAGGCGTATGAAAAAATTTGAATCCATTTGTCACTAATATTTGAACTATATTGTATTTAAAATTCCTTTTCCGACTTAGTCATTGCTTTGTTACAAACTCACTATTCCATTTAATGAAGTCAATAGAATTGACTGGCCTGATTGTGTAGTGGGTAGTGAGCTTGACTATTGAGCCCGAAGTTGTGGGTTTAATTCTTTTGGAACAGATATGAGTGTTAATAGCAAGAATGTGTTTTTATATCTTGATAATAATATCATCTCTGTAAATGTGTAAGTATATTTTAATAACTGATAGACATTACTATGCCCTATTTGACGTCATGGCCGTGCGTGAAGTGTTTTAAGATCTTAATCCGATCAGAATTATTACTTTGTTAATATATTTTATTTAAGTTACTTTTCTGGTATAAGCATTAAACCCGCCTTTTTGGGGAAAATATATGTTATAAGTTACAATAGAGAATTAGAAAATGAATGATTATATAAATAAATAAATACATAATTTTGTTAATTTATACATTGTTTTATGTCACGTTTTAGGATATACTGTACCAAGAGCGCAGTGACCCAGCAATGCTGCCTGCAGGTTACATAACTGAAGAAACAAACTCGAGCATGTTTTGGATATCATTCTTAATTCATTTCGGAATTAAGATGCATGTCAAATTTCAATTTCAAATTCAAAAACAATTTCAAATTCAAAAACAATTTCAAATTGTTTGCAATATCCAATGGTCATAACTCGATACATATCTAGCGATACACATGTTCCAAAATTCCAAAGCGTATAAGATATGTATATTGTATACATAATATACATAAATATGTATACTGATATGCTGACAGTATACATAAATATGTATACTGATATGCCGATAACGCGCATTCGAGATATTTTATGGTCGCTGATGTAGAAGTAAGCCAGTCTTTCAACAGGCAGACGGGGTTCAAAATAATCATAAAGATTGCATGAAATCTATGTAAATTTCAATAAAATGCCTAAGTACTTATGTTGTCTATTTTAAATTGCTTAAATGTTGTCTAGTGCCTAGTGTGTCTAGTCTCAGTGTGTCCCCTCCTATCCTTCAAACAAGAATGTGACGTCACCATTGCTCCTTGATCCTAACAAAACCTGGAAGACAAACCTTGAAACGAATGTCTTAGGGTTTTGATCATAATATTCACGTTGAACGTCCGATTGCCGACAGCCAGAGATTTATCCAAATACGGCAACTGGGAAAGTACGACCGAGTCCTATCTGACCCAATCATTTATATAATTTATATTGGGGTCACAGTACAATAAACAGATAACCAGTAAACTTATCTCTTATTACTAGAGTGTCGTGATAACAATAAATGTAACAATTCTTCCGGATCGATAAAGAAAATGTATTGAATGATAAAATTATTATCTACTACAGTAATACCCATTGAAAATTACGCAGAAATGTAAATTATATAGTAACATTACTCAATACATCATGTTAAGTTTAAACATTACGATGAGAGTCTTATTTATAACAGATATCTTGTATCATGAAATATACCGGCTTGACTCATGCATGTTTCTTGGGATAATCCAACTAGTTTCGTACTTATGCTAGATCCCTCAACAAGAGTAGGTAATTGCCGGTCGCAAACTACGCCTAGATTTCACTTGTCCAGTACAGGAGATCTTAAAGCGTATGTTAAAATTTTCTAACCAAGGGTATCTCCTGGTGCAGACGAGTTATGCACAGACACAGAAATACATAGCAGTACACCCATTACCCGCAGAATTAACTTGACTTCAATTTCTTAATAGTAGATCGGAGTCTGGATTTGTGGCTGGTTATTGCAGTAGACTCATCACGTATTCCTTGACGGACCTTTTTGGAGATTACAGGCCTGATGTTGCGTTACAAAAGTGAACCAGTCAAAACAACACACAGGAACTGGTACTTGTATCATTACTTATGTAATCTTAACAATCAAATATAGTTTATTGTTAATTGATATGGACGATAGTAGTAGCCAAAACATTGTTGCACTATTCCACCAATGAAATATGGTATCTATATATCTATATGGATTGAATGTTTGCAAAGATTACGTAAGTAATGGATTTTAAATTGTATACATCCGTAACATTACGCCTGTGATCCGCGAAGAGGTAGGCAGAGAAGTGTAATGCACTCCCACGTTTCATGTTACATTGATGTTGCAACGTGAATTGTGAGAACTAATGCCCTACACTCCAGGATAGTACTAGGATATATTATCTAGGAATTATAAGTTAGATAAATACAATGATACGGAACAGGGGATTTAAACCATACACCTCGCGGTCAGCAAACACACTTGCAACGATCAAAATGTAAATTTAATTTCAATATAAAATGTATATTTACTTTTAGATAATACAACGTAAACAAACATTTATGTGACGGCCACACGGGATCAGCGGCAGTAAACAGCATGCCCTACATCAAAACTGGAGCGCTTACAGCTTTGAAACAGTTGGAGATTAGAAGCGATGTGCAGTACAGCGGTGCCGGGTGCGGCTTCTGGACGAGTAGTTTTAAAGGGGCAAACTTTCACGATCATTTCTGTGCTGTAAACGACACGTTAAGTATCTAAATTAGTCCCGGTTGTTATGTATGTTAATTAAAAATCGCTAATCCACGTCGGAGGCTTGACGTAAAACAGACGGATTGGACACTAATGAATACTGGAACAATGTGGTGGAATATGTTCCAAGCTCGCAAAAGTTGCGAGGAAAACCGGTGTCCCACATACTCGTAAGATATAAGAACAACCATTTTTACTGTCACTTATCTAGTACATACGTGCCTGATCACAGACTAGACTAGTATAGTAGCTAAGCTACCTAAGCTTACTATCTAGGTCTATTGTTTTCATTTGTTGCGTAGTATATTTTTTACTTTCCCTTTATTGTTTTTAGTTTCATTTTATTGTACAAAATTTTAATAGTAAAAGATGCATTATTGTCGTTTTTATTGCAAACTATGCTCACATATGTATGTCCTGCTTTATGATACGAATAAAGTTATTTTCTTTCTTTTTTCTCCTAAAATAAGATAAGCCAATTTAAATACTCAATGTTTTACTTAACTCATTAAAAACATTCGATTCATTATTTGAGTAGAAAGTCCGGATCCATGCGGTTCCAGTGAAAATTCATGAAAAATTACACACACACGCACACAAACATTCAAATTAATGGCCTACTTCATGGAACGTTGCAACGGAGGCTTAATCGGAGTCGTCAAAATTATTTTTCTACCGGATTAAAAAAGTATGATAAGTACACAATATGCGCGTGCACGGCTTAGGGTTGGAAAATCGTAAAAATGCGATTATACGACCCCTAATGCGGGCATCGCGGGCTGAACGCGGTAGGGTGAACCGCGCTGTTCTAGTAGGTAACTCTGACATAACAGTACCCACTAATTTACAAGAATAACATTACAAATTTAACTGCACCAGCTTAAAATTGTCTTTATTCCATTGTTTATTGACTCTGGAAACAGATGAAAAAGTTACATTTCAATTTATAATAACATACAAATATGTTTTCTTGACCCTTTCATAAAGGTCAATACGTACTATCATTTGAGTGCACAAACAATTACACATACATAGCCTCACGTACAGTATGTTTACGAGTTTTAGTACAAACATACGGTCGTATTTATTTAATAGTTATTAAAGGGAGGACAAAAGTAATTTATTTTAATGTTGGTGACTTAAATTCATTATAACTTTCTAAACATTTAAATAAATAAGTAACACATGGGGACAACAAATTTATTAAAAAATCATATGTCGTGATCGATACTAATAATTACTACTCAGCATGACATATGACCACATAAAAAACCGACTACATCTGAAACCAGTATAGAATGCTTTCCAATCTCCTCTCAATTGCAGAGCCGAAACTTAACAGCAGCAAGATATGAAAGAATGTCGCCACGCACATCCTTACGAAGCCACTTAACTTCCACCTCATCCCTGGACAATCACTACGATATCCACGGTAATCGGCTAATCCTTTCACCAGGATGCTAAGGAACAGGAGACAAGGCTCCACAGGATTGCAGCCAATTGTCTATACATCTTTCTAATGCAATACTTGGACGCAGCATCCAATAGTCATATAGACCCAAATTCCTTTCAGCCGCCCTAAAAAGTTTCTGAACGGAGTATGAAAACATCTCTCGATCGAACACTTTTTAAAATATCCGGGAACTACCAACTATGCTTTCGGTCCGACAATGTTTCTAACTGCAGTTTCACAAACTCGTTTCGCGGGCGAAGTTTTCGCGAGAGCCGCTCCCCTACTCGCATGC